>JAMAJY010000072.1:0-23346 GCA_023628775.1 Lecanicillium sp. S3808
AGGCAACGACCTTGAATTTGCAATCCACGTTATTTCGCTGCTACTTCGACTTGATCCTCGAGTAGACTTATAAAAGCTAAAATATATACTGCGGCTCATATTGAATACTCATAATAATAGAAGAATATGAGAATCATTAGAAGGGCATTTGGGTGTTATTTAAGGCACCTATTGCTGACCAGCACTGTTTGCCGTCCCTGGTGGGGAGGCCTGTATGTTTTAGGCAGGTGCTTTGAAGGGACTCTGTCCTACTGCTTACTGCTTACTGCTTACAGCTCGAAGCTTGCGCCTTACTGCTTTTAGCCTACTGCTTATAGCATGCCCATGCTCTAAGACTATAGTGCTCTGCGCTCTTTTCCAAAATCGAGATCTCTAGGTCTGTTAAGCAATAGACTATCAACACCCAAAAGTCCGTATTTTACTGGCCACCCCTAATTTCAGTTTGTAGGCAAATGCACGTAATAGTAGGAATTTAACGCCAAAATTTCATAGAATTTAATTCTTGTGATAATTGGCGTTTTGATGCTTTATCAATATCTCTTTTTGCGGGTGTAATTGCGCTTTTTTTCTAAGTGCAGCATTGCTATCTTGGACAAAGTATGCCTAGGAACTTTTGGTGAGCCTATATATTAAGAGTTCTATACCCTCGGTACGCCTCTAGAAGCTCGCGTTCGCGACATGGCGCCCTACATGGAAACATGGCGATTACGTACTACGTAGCTGGTCCATTCTGCGATGAGTCAGCTCGGTGAAGTGAAGTTGTCACAACAAGGGACGCACTCTCACTCGAGAAAGTTGTTCCCTCCCACTTAGAGCCTTGCAATAGAAGTACAGTACATAGCAAGGCATGGCAATGGCACTAGCGCACGACATTCAACGTCAATGCCGCGTCAAATGCACAGCCAGCCTGTCGAGGAGCTACGAGTACTCGTCCGTACCTGAGGGGAACTGTTCCTCCAAACTCTTCCCCGCCAGTCAAATCCTGTAATAGCGGCCCGTCTCGGCACCTCTACGCGCCATCATGAGAGGAAGAGAGCAAGAGTGTCTGCATTTGGCAGAAATACTATGCATTTTATGAGTCACGCAAGATGCGCTTGGCTACGCTAGACTTCTAAGTCATCTGCCTACTCCCGAAGTACTCCAGAAGCAACACACGATGCTTCGAAACCGCCCCCAGTCCCCTCTTCCTGCTCTGCGCTGGCAAACTCGCGCTGCGGTGGCCAGGTCACCTCCCTGTGTGCTCATAGGGGTTGATATTGGGTGTTTCCCCTTGGATGAGTTTGAAAATGGGGATAGTGCTCTTGACTGGCCCCCATTGGGCCACCATGTCATAGTGCCGCATGCAATTCGGTTGCCGGGCATTGGGCGAGAAGGTGGCGTAATATGCCTTTCGTAGGTAGAGTTGCGCATCATCGATTAAGCTCACATCAGAAGCGTTAAAATGTTCATCCGGGAGTCTCGATCCTTAGCTGATGAAGCCAGCAGATGCTTTACAGCAGAGCTTGGAGCCGTCTCTAGCTGACCGTAGGGTTGTGTATGATGTCGCCTGCCAACTTCACCCGCCACCGAGTACCCATATTGGTTCAAGCTCGGCAGAGCAGATCCGCACCCGCCACTGCTTGTCCAGGAACGGAGAGGTAATAGTTCCACTGCTGGTTGAGATGGAGCTGGAATACGTCTTGGTGGTGTCCTGTAGTGAACGCATGTTTCTGAACCTGGCAATTCTGAGGAGCACGGGGAAGGCAGGGACCATCCCGGCCAAGCTACAGAGTCATCGATAGATGATTGCACGCTGTTTGGTGGCGGAAATGCCAGTGAACAGCCAGCGGTCTGTAGTAAGCGAGGATGATGCTCGTCGCATGGGCCGCTGCTCCATGTAGCGCGATGGCGGTCTAGGTGGTCCAGCCGCTTGCGTCTCTTTTGGCCGTTCCACCAGTTCTTCACAGCATTATCACTTCGACCATGCAGGTGACGAGCAATTTCCACCCAACGCCTGCCAATTTTGAAGACTAGGCGCTCTATTTCCGCACCTTCCTCCGGGGTGATGGGTTGATGATTGAGGTTGGGCTTGAGAGCTTGGTGATATCGTTCTCGGCACTGCTTTTTGGTGCGGGAGCGAAGGGATTGTGCAATCTCAACCCAATTGTGTGGCCCATGAATGCGCACTAGTTGGATGAGTATCTCATCCTCAGCCTTCAACCAGAGACCTCGTCGATGTGAAGCCATAGCGCAGGTGAAAAAGGATCAGAAGTGCCGTCCGGCGTTTCTTTATCGGTCTCCTTTCTGCATCGCGTGTTTGCAGATGAATTACATGCCCGTTGCGAAAAAAACGCCAGGTCAGAGAAAGCGAAAGAGGATTTGACTAACTGCTGAGTAACGGAACGATGGGTGAGGGTTGGACGGTGGCGCGACGAGTGTCGGGGTTGAAGACGAAGGTCGATCTATTCGTAAGATATGAAATTGAGCCTTTCGTGCGTGACATTAATTACTATAGGTGTTCGGTAAGTGATGGTTGGTCGACGGAGGGACATTCGTCGACTTAAGAGAAGACAATAGACGGACTAAATACCAAACAGTCTTTCGCACACCAAGTCCACCCTTGCTTTGAGATTTGAGACCCAGCGTAGCGTCAACAGCAAGGAAGAGGCCGCCTAGTCGTTCAAGGAGGAAGTGGGTGGAGCCACACAGCGTTGAGAGGCGAGAGGAATACGGCGGAGGCGAATTTAAAAGGTGTGGCCTTAAAGTTCTCTACTTATGAGAGCGACATAGTCCGCCAACATGGACCACTTCTGCGTTCGAGGCGGGCCCTTCGGCGCGCCAGGTGTTGGCAGTGCTCTGCACAAACGACGCTACATCACAAGGTCCTACGCTGGATGACGATTGCATCACGCGTGGAGATTGGCTTAGGCAGATTATCCGATCGTGAAAGGGCAAATGTCTAAGTCATCTCACTTCGGGGGCATTCTCATCCGTGATGATAGACCGCGTTTGATTGGCTCTCATCGCGACACCTCCGCAGTGGTGCCGAGCCTAACGGCAAAGGCGTTATGTCTGGGCGAAGGCCGCAAGATCTTTTCAGCTGTGTCGGGAAGCGCATCAGTGGCCACACTACGTCCGTACTTAGAGCGTGGTTGGCGTCCTTCCTGTACCAAAAACGGGTTGTCTGTACCGGTTGAACCCTCCATCAGGGGATGCCCGTCCTCATTGGCAAGTGGTTTCAAGGACCCGAGCGTGATCGCAGCCCGCGATGCTTGTGACGTAATCTGTCCCAGCCATTTAGCCTGCGATACTATGTTTGTAGGCGAGGTTACACGAGCCCAGCTAGGCGCATGCTGGTTGTCAGGGGCGGCTTTGCGCCCGTGATCTTGTAAGCGCAGGAGATTCGGCATGAAGGAGTGGGCTTCGGCAGTTTGCAGGCCGGGCAGATTAGCTTATTATTGGGTGTGCCGATGCCAGCAAGCTCATACCTCCCCGGTAGCAGGCAGGATAGCCTGGGCCAACTCGTGGCTCAACTTGTGGCTTGGGTCCTCAATCCGAGCCTACGTGCCACCCGTCAGGGCCCTTGTGGTATTGTGGTATTGGGTATTGGGTATTGGGGTATTGGGGTATTGGGGTATTGGGGTACTATGTGGGTCGAGGGCTTGGTTGATGTTCAGTTTGCAGCATCCTGCAAAGGCACTATATAACGTCCATGAGTCACCCATGGCGAATCCTTACGCTTAACTCCCGCTCCTCATCTACATCTAGCTACGTGTCATCAGAGGTTTTCAAAGGATAAAGTTCTGCCTAGCCACGGGTTCATATTTACCGGTGGACTGATAGACCTGTGTCAATGCAGCCGTCCGCCACGGTTTCAGTGTTTTCCGACGCTGCCGAAGCCGCTACTCCGGTGTCTTGCATTTCCACTACACAACCTTGTCAAGCCCAAGCTTACGTGTCTTACTTACTACATTATTACTCGAGAAACGAAATATTAATACGAACCTGACAGATGCTTCTGCAAAGCGCGGATAACTAGTCAGCCGACCAGAGATTAGCATGTATGAGCGATACCCTAGAGTGGCTTCTAGAATGTCACAACGGCACTGCGTACAACCTTCCTCTTACATCTACACTGGTACCCACCTTTGTAGACTACTATCGGCCACTTAGACATACAATCAGTAGAAAACAACACATCGGAACCGCCCAGCGCTCTTGCGCAGCCGCAGGCAATGGCGATTGAACAATCGACCAACCCTGAATCTGGCGCAAGGGGCCGAAAGGGCAATCGACGGTTTCCGGACGGCTTCAACGCAGGGGCTCAGGAGGAGCTCCTGAGAAACGCCGTTCCAGTCACTACTCGCCCATTTCTGCCTAGCAGCAGCCCAACTCGCCGCTCGACGAGCGCCAGAAGACGCAGGAATCCAAACCCGAACGCCAACTATTACGGAGTACTCGCGGACGATGAAGGCGAAGTCACCCGCATAGACAACACAATCGACCTACAGGAAAAAACAGAACAGCTTATTGCAAAACAAAAGGAACGTATGATAACCCGGTCCGATGTACTTCGCGCGTTTGCAGAGACCATATCGGCCTGCGCAAAGAAATTCGATAACGGCTATGCCCACGCCGTCGCTACTGACTTCACCAGGTCCCTGCTCCAGCACTGGAACCGCTTCCTACACACAGGAGAGGCTACAGGATTAGGTGACGACTTCTCGCAGCCTCGTCTACAAACCAGCAAGCGACCAACAGCCAAACCACCGCCAGACAATCAGATCCCTCGCCAGAAGCCCGTGAGCTTCGCCGACGTCACCAAGGCCGCAGCGAGCCAAGCCCCTGGGGACGTCCGCTTTGCCCCCACACGCCGACAGCCAGTTGCCACGAGCAACCACACGGACCGGAGAATCCTCCTCCGTCTCAAAGACGGATCTAGCTTCTTCGAGAAGAACAGTTATCAGATCCGCCTAGCGTTAAATGACAAACTCGCGCTCAACAGCCAAGACATCCAGGAGATTAAACCAACAAACACAGGCTGGGCACTCTTAGCGCGCAACGAAGAAATCCAGAAAAAGATCCTCGATCTGCAGGATGAATGGGGACCAAGTGTGGACCTAGATACAGCAGAAAAGCAAGTGACGTGGTATACATACCTCACCAAAGACTTCCCAAGTGAACTTCGCTCGTACGATGATTCAATATTGGACTTTGAAATGACAATTAGCGAAGAAATCATCGCCCAGACAGGTCAAAAGCCAGTCCAGTGGCGCCGCTCCAGTAGACCTAGCCATGACCCAACCAAGACAACCCTAGTCATTTCCTTTGACAGGCCGGTCCACGGTAACTTTAGACTTCTTGGCCTCGGAGCGTACTCTTTCCGCCTAACAAAGCCAAAACGGCTCATCCAATGCCAAAACTGCTGGCTCTTCCACCCTCCCGTGCGATGCACCGCGACGAAGACATGCAGGACCTGCGGTATCAGCGACAATCACCATAACACAGAAAACTGTCACGCAACACCTAAATGCGCAAACTGCTATGGCCCGCACCATGCAGATAACGAACAATGCTATGCAAGACCTAAGAAAGTTGGAGATGCATTCCATAAGCTCTCCAAGTCACAGAAAATACACGCTAGGGAACTTGGCCTAAACGAATATAAGACAAAACATGGAAAACATGCTCTCTACTTCAAGCAGCCCACCCGCGCAAAGCAGCGATCCAACAGAAACAACTCCCACAGGTGAGCCCGATACAGAGATGGCTTACACAGACGCCCACGACCCCACTCCAGCATCGCCAGAAGCGGATATGCCACCTACAGCTGGCGGAGAGGGTGACGAAGAGGACTTAGACGAGCTTATGGAAGAAAGAGCGGAAGAGCAGCCAATAGAGAATAGTGCATCACCGGAGAACGAAGAGGTGAAAGAGATAGAAGGAGCAGGGGAAGAAATAGAAGAGAGGACAATGGGACGGGCGGAGGAAGCAGAGGAGCGACAGGTCGAAGATCCGGACGAGACAGAAGAAGAGACGGAGGACCACGGCAACAATGATGGCGACCACGGCGCGAATGAAGAGGAAGAGAGAGATCAGCAGGAAATTCAAGATTTGGAGACAAACGACAATAACAGCAACAAGAACAACGCCAAAGTCCAGCCTCAACCGAGTACTACCCAACCGCTCACAGAAACTCAACTGCCCTCAACCAGTACGAGAATGGCCACCCAGGGCAGGCTAACCAATATCCCGGCGACTACGATCAAGAAGAGATTCCTCACCACATATGCAGCCCAACGGATCATCCCTTCAGATGACACGAATCTCTCAAGCGACGGGCCAACAGCTGACAACATCAATGTCGCGCCAACACTCCGCCACTCCCCTCCCAGCAGTCCCCCACAGGAGACTCGCAGGCGGGACCAATCACCAGCCAAGCGACGACGACGGCCAACCCGAGTCTCCCAATGAACAAGGAAAGACGACAGCACTACCAACCAGTGACAATCAAGATCTTCCAAGCAAACGTGGACAAATGTCAGGAATCCCACAGCGCCGCCCTCAACCTCGCGTACACTGAGGGCTTCAACGTGGTAATCCTACAAGAACCGAACACATCATTTAACCAACAGAAGAAACTTTGCCGCACCCAACACCACCCAGGCTTCACCTGCTTCAGTCCAGTGGTCCACTGGACTAGCAACGATACACGCCCACGGGTAATGACATATGTCAAAATTGACAAGAATATACGGGCTGAACAGGTCGCACCGACCCGACACCGTGACCTCCTATGGGTAAGGGTGAATGACACAACAATCCTTAACATCTACAACAGGCCTGAGGCTCTGGATACGCTCCCGGCTCTGGAAGTCTGGACACCACCGGCCAACTGCGTCGTTGCAGGGGATATGAATGCCTACCACACGACGTGGCAGTCAGATCGACGCGCCTCACAAAGCGGCAATCGAATATACGAATGGACTCAAGAAAACGAACTACACCTCCTTAACGAGCCCGATGAGTCTACAACCATGTCCAAAGGAGGCAACAGGAGCAGCACGATAGATCTGGCCTTCTCCAACATACCCGAGGCCTCTGCTACGGTAGAGGTACACCTCACCACAGGATCCTTACACTACACGATTGGAATTGAGATCCCGAACCGAGAGCCAGCACAGTGTACGCCCGGAAAGGTTAGGGTGACCACACCGGAGGAGATTAAGGCCTTTGGCGACCACGTAGGCAAGGCGGCTAAGTCGCTGCCTGCAGTGGCACACACGAAAGCACAGATTGAAGATCTGGCCAGGCAGCTGCTTCATATCCTCCAAAACTCAGCCAAAGCTTGCGGCAGGGTGAGCAAGGGTCGGGGCCGTAGGAGCTCTCCGTGGTGGAATCAGGAATGTATTGATGCACACGACGACCTCCGGATCGCGAGGCGCATCTATGAGAACGAACGCGGAGAGGAGATACAACGCGCGAGGGTCCACTTCAAGCGCACCGTTAGGCGCGCGAAGCGGGCTTTCTGGCGCGACATTATAGCCGATGTGACTGCACCGGGTGACGTCTTCAAGCTCACGGGATGGATGAAACCAAGACAACGGCTACAGCCTCCGCCCCTTCAGGTAGGGAATACGACCTATTCTACCGAAATAGAGAAAGCACTCGCACTACGCAAGGAAAAGCTTGAGCGTCGTGATGCGTCGGACGACATAGATGACCCGTGGCTGCCAACAGCCAGTCCAGCAAGAGCAATCCCCTTCGCGCTGTCCATTCCGACTAAAGAGATCGAAAAAGCCGTACTACAGACCGGCAACACCACCCCTGGATCCGATGGGATCACGACAAAGATGCTTCAGGCCGCATGGCCGCACATTCGCCAACCTCTCACAACACTATACAACGCATGTTTGCGCACTGGCTACCACCCCACAGTCTTTAAAACAGCAGAAGTGGTCATGATCCCAAAGCCAAACAAGAGAGACCTCAGTGACGTCTCCGCTTGGCGCCCGATCTCGCTGCTCTCTTGCCTTAGCAAAGGACTAGAGAGAGTCATCGCAAGGCGAATGTCATACGCTGCCATCAGACATGGTATCACTCACCCCAACCAAGCAGGTGCCCTACCGAAACGATCTGCCACAGACATCGTCACGTCGCTTATCTACGATATCGAAAAAGCGCTCGCGTCTGGAAAAGTCGTGACGCTGGTAACTGAGGACGTCATGGGCGCCTTCGATGCGATTTTAGCCAACCGTATGACCCTCTGCCTACGAAGACAGGGCTGGCCAGACTTCCTGGTCCGCTGGATAGCAAGCTTCCTACTAGGCAGGATGGCAACAGTGCGATTCCAAAGCACGACCACTCCAAGCGCAAAACTACCGTGTGGCCTCCCTCAAGGCTCTCCACTTTCGCCGATACTCTACCTCCTAATAACTGCGGCAATCTATTTCCTCTCCGGGGCTTCCCAGAGATACGGATACGCAGACGACACCGCCATGTTATTCATTGGGGACACTTTCGAAGATACATCAAGACAAGCAAACGAAGCAATTGCCGCCATGGAATCATGGGGCAGAGGCGAAGCAATCCATTTCGACCCCGCAAAGACCGAGGTCATGCACTTCTCCAGGCGCAATGCCGACCATGGCCCATCACCAGTCATCCACCATGGAGACAAAGAAATACGAGTATCGAGGTCAATGCGATGGCTAGGTATCTGGCTGGACAAGAAACTCACCTTCAACGACCACATCACAAAATGGTCTCATAAAGCTCGCACGGTGATCAACCACCTACGAGTTATGAATAACACGATCCGCGGCATGTCGGCCGTAGCTGCCCGCCGAGCAGTCTGGGCCGTAGTCATGCCAACCTTGTTCTATGGCATGGATGCCTGGCTGCCAGGACTAGACACGGACGACACCCGTCTGCAACGCAACCAGATTTCGAAGACAAATCTCTCCAAGGTGCAACGCGTACTAAATCTCTCTTGTAGGATGATTCTCCCCGTATGGAAGACAACGCCGCTTGAGTTGCTCTGGAAAGAAGCAGGCATTCCACCGGCGAGTGTCCTGATCCGTAATATCCGGGAACGAATAGCGGTGCGCTATGCCACGTTAGACAAGGCACATCCAATCACCAAACGGCTGCGGCAATCGCAGCGAGAGGTTATACTTAACGAAAGACCACTGATCGCGGAACGCATGGCTCTACGGCACTCCCGACTGCTCCGTACTGCCGCCCGAACGACAGAGATCGAACGACCAAGGCTCATACCCCAGAGGTTCTCAGACCACATCAATACAGTTGGCCCAGAGGAGCGGCTACCAAAGGATGAAGCTGTGACCACATTCCAGAAGTGGCTTGCAGACCGACCCGCTGGATTCGTCGTCTTTAGTGACGGTTCCAAAACAGAAAATGACAAAGCCGGATACGGCTTTGCCGTCTTCCACTGCAGCCGGCTCCTCGATTGGGGATCTGGACAGCTCGGAAGAAGAGAAATATTCGACGCAGAAATACACGGTGCGCTTGCAGGTCTGAAAGCGGCCCTACAACATAACAGCCACCTTGAGCCAATCACGGTCTGCATGGACAATACTTCCGTAATAGACTGCATCGGAGCAATAGCGGCGGACTCTTCGCAAGCCTGCTTCCGAGAATTCCAGAGGATCGGAGATAAACACCCGTATCTGATCTCGGTTAAATGGTCACCCGGCCACACGGGCATCTTCGGCAACGAGCTGGCGGACCAGCTCGCGAAGCACGGCGCGACGCTTCCCATGGACAAACACTTGCCATCTGTCTCGTACAGGAAGCGGCAGACCAAGAAACAAATCGCAATATATCACCAGGCCTGGTGGGAGACGGTCGAAAGAACGGAGTATGCAAAGTTCTGCCTCAAGGCTGAACTGAAAAGGCTCCCCGAACTCACCCTCCCCCGCCGCCAACTTGGCCACCTTCTGATGACACGATCACAACACGGAGACTTTGCGGAATACCATGAGAGATTCCATCCAGGGCAGGCGACACTGGAGTGCCCGTGCGGGCGCCAGAAATCGCCAACCCATCTTTTCTACTGTAGGAAGGTCCCTAGCTATCTCCGGGTCCGGCTGGCCCCGGATCCAGAGACGTCGATAGGGAAATTCCTCGGTAGCTCCTACAAAGTGTTTGTGCGACTTGCGGACTTCTACTATTCGAAGATCAACAAGCGCGTATAGCACCATATAGGACTGTACAAGCCTGGCGCACTCTGTACAGTATCCAGCCCAAGCAGTGGAGTTGCCCCTCCCTGCTTGTTAAAATTCGTTCCCTTTTTCTTTGTTTTTAGGTAGTCTCCTACCACGGACAACAGGGCTCCCGCTGGTCCCCGTAGAAAGACCAGGTGATAAAAGTTGCTGTCGCAGTGCATCCGCGGGCCCAACCACGGACGCATCACGACCAGCATCATCGTGATCCCGCTGACGGGTATCGATACCGACAGACAGCTGCTGTTGAGCGCGAATCTGCTGCAGTTGGAGGAAGTTGCATGAAGGATATTCCAGGGGCGACCCGGTGAGAACATGGACGCGGCCCACCGCGTCCTGTGGGGGCTTACTAAGTGGGTACGATCATGTATTTATCCGTAGATAGCTCGCTAGCACGTCTCATGCCTACGCCAGGGCGCCAGTAGACGTAAATAATTCAATTCAATTCAATTCAATTCAACGGCACTGCGTACGCCAGCCAAGCTGGGCAGGAAGGCAGAAGAATCATTTCTAGGTGGAGAAAGAAGGAATTACTTTATTATTCAGCTGATCTGTACGCTGCACTGCCAATTACAGTAGCTGAAGCTTGAGGAACTCTCTCAAGCTTCGTGACCGCTCGGGACCACTCCCCGCCGTATTATGTAAGCCACACTGCGGTTTGAAAGGCGTTGGTACATAGCGATTCCCTCGGTCTTTGGTGCCAACTTGCAGCGCTTAAGTGACAGGCACAAGGATGCGGCACGGTACCCTCACAACGGCTTCGATTCTTTTTGGCAGTTCAACAGGCGCTTTCGACCAGCGGACTCTGGCTCAGGTTTAGTTCTGTGGCGTTCACGCCGCTATTGTGGTGGGTACTATGGCGCAGCACTAGCTCAGTGCCTAGCTCGAAAAGGGAAACACCTGCAACTGCCCTGCCGGTCGGTTGGGATTCTCCAGCTGTCAGCATCTTCCTCCAACACCTTACTATTTTCGACAGGGCTATGTACACAATACTTCCTAGCATCGCACAACAAATTCCTCATTGCTCCGCCTTCCATGATTTGCAAAACCAATGGCTGCTAATAGCGCAAACTGAGCTTTTCAGACCTGCGCTCGTTCCAGCGAAACTGCCAATTTGTCGTCACCATCCTGGCGATAATGCAATCTCGGGCAACACCTCCCTACCGGGCCTTCTCGAGTTTGAAGCATGCACTCAACAAGACCAGCGCTGTAAAGACACCCACTCTCCATCTTCGAGGGCCAAATAAAACAGTGAATCAGCTCGACTCTGGAGCCGGCCCAATTAAAACCTCTGCTTTAAAATAAGTAGTGCCTGGGGAAATCTAATTTTTTCAAGTAGCCTTGTCCAGCCACCATGAGCAACACCAACCCTATTGAACCCAACAAGCCTGAAGAATACGATAAGGATGATGACATACCCTTCACCCCTGAAGGAAATAGCCCCCTTATCTCCGGCTATGTGGAAAAAGTTTTCGGGACGTCCGGACGATTTAAAGGCATGCACTGTGTCCGGAAAACCGTCATGCACGAAGATTCTTCAAACAGAAGCTCCGTCAAACGCCTCTTAATGCGAGAAGTGAGGGCCCTTCATAACGCTCGACACACCCACGTTGTACGACTAGTCCATACGTACTTCGACAATCGGTCGAATCAGATTAGGTTCTGCATCGTCATGGACCGCGCAGAAACGAACTTAAGCGCCTATCTCGATCTTGGAGCAGCCGCTGCAAACCTTCCGCGCCTAAACTGGTTTGGATGCATGCTGGTTGCCTTGCAGCACATCCATAGCCTGGGCATCCGCCACAGGGATATCAAGCCTAGCAACATACTGGTCAAGAACAACCAAGTGCTCTTGGCGGATTTTGGTATTTCTCAAATGGGCCTTGGCAAGACCATGCCCACTACAAATCTGGGTCGCAACGCTGCAAGACCACGGGATTACTGCGCCCCGGAAGTTGAGGAAGGGAGGTCCCGAGGTCGCTCAGCCGATATCTTTTCCTTGGGAGCAGTTTTTCTCGAAATGTGCATTGCACATTCCGGGAAGAAGGATTCGCAGGCACTGGGAAGTGTATTACGATCGAAGGAGCATTCATCGTATGCCGAGAATATTAATCTCGTGCATGAATGGATAAACAGAATCGAGCTGACACTGGAATTCGACAAGTGGCAAGGAGAAATATTGCGCCTATGCAAACAGATGCTGCATCCCGATCGCGATCAACGCCCCTCAGCAGCAAACTTGCAGCTTTCTGACCAGCCGCTGAGGTGCACATGCACACACGACGTCCCAATCACTAAAGACTCAAAGTTGCTTGAAGCATGTAAAAATGGATACGCTGATCTAGCTTTACAGCTACTGCTCGAAGACGCAGACCCTCGCTTAATGGGTGCCATTCACCTTGCCGCAGAACGAGGTTCCGAAGATATTGTGAGGATGTTTTTGGAAAGGGGTGCAGATGTCGACTCCCTGAACCAAGTTGATCAAACACCACTCCATTGCGCTTCACGAAGCGGAAGCGAAGATGTGGTCAAGCTTTTACTAGATAATCATTCGTCAGTCAATGCAAGGGATGAAAACAAGCAAACGCCACTTCATGGTGCAGCGGCGCACGGATATGAAGCAATTGTTCGAATGCTCTTACAAGCAGGAGCAAACACCGAATTGAAGGGATCAAACTACAAAAGGCCTTATGCACTTGCCAAAGGACGAGGACATACCAAAGTGTTGGGGCTTCTAGATGGATGGATGAAAGGCCAACAGGGAAAGCAATTCGAATAATTACAGCCGAGCTAACACCACCCACAATCCAAACAAGCCTCAGCATGTCTTGCCCGTCTATTATTCTAAGATGCCGTTAAATGGAAACTTCCTTCAGTTCTTGGACCACAAGCGCATTGAAATTATCTTGTAGTCTCATCCCTACGCTTGCTGACCATGTTTGATCTGCGTGCTCCTCGACATGCAACCCTTTGTCGCCATGCACCTCGATGCAGCGGTTAACAGCCTTCCAGTACCTATCCCCGGCAATGTGGCGCAGCACGAGAAGAGGGTTTGAATCAAACGGGGGATCATCTTCTCCAAGAAGCCAGGCGCGGATCCAAGCATTCTGGGAAACATTCTCTGGCCAGTCCTCGAGGCACATAATATTGGGAAGAGTCTTCCAGTGAGCAATTTCGAGCAGAACTAGGCCGAGGCTATATATATCGTATGTCTTCCGTGATGTCGCAGGTCTCGGTGCCTCGTTCTGAATACCGGGCCATCGGTAAATGTCCCATCTCGGTTCGAAGCTGCTTGAGATAGTTCTGCTACTCTGTGATCTGGAGTAATCAAATCCAGATATGACAGGCTCTTCGGGATCATAAACGTCTCCGTCAAACGCAAAAACCACGTTGCCACTGTGAATCCCTTTATGTATCCAATCACATGTGTGCAAATAGAGAAGTGATGACGCTAGTTTAGAAGCGAGCGCCACCCGCTGCCTTAACGTCGGTTTATACCGGACGTCGTCAAGGATATCATGCAAGGACTTCAAAGTGGTGCGTCTTGAGCCACTTGGCATAGCAAAAATCCATCCAAATCGACCGCGTGTGGCAGTGTCATCGATATAGCCCAGACACGTCGGCGCGTATAGGCTCTGAGGCTTTGAGGCGTGGAGCATTTGAGCGAGGGCCATTACACGCACCCTCTCGGCTGCGTGCTGGGTGGTTCCATTATATCTCCACTCGACCCATGCCTGACAAATCTCCTCGCCTACTCTCAAGGTTCCTCTCGCCCGATCCAATTGAGACGACTCTGGGTTGCCATCATTGTTTGCATACTCAAAGTGCTGATGAAGGGCAGCTCCCTCATACATGCAGACTTTGATCAAGTCTCCCAAGTCCGTATCTATGTCCACGCTGCAACCTTTGTCTATTTTATCAAGCATGAAATCTGCTGTTCGGTTTATCTCCTTAAGTCGTAGAAGATGCTGAAATTCCTCATCGATGCTAAGCCGCCATTGCGACGTAGCGTCACCAGATGTGGCAGAAGTCTTCATGAAAGCTGTAACAGCACCAAGCATGTCCCTAAGGTCTTGGACATCGTTGCGAGTAAGGACAAGCTCGCGATATGTCTCAGAAGTAACGTCAGCGATCGTTTGGAGGCGGAAATCGCTAACAAGTTGGTGAAGTCGTTCAGTGAGGGCATGGAGATCCTTGAGGAGTGCCTCGAAGGCGTCTTTGTCGACTGTAGCCCAGCGAATCCGGCGGGGATGGGCAAATACCTCTTTTGCACCGTCGATGCTCTTTGTCATCCAGGTAATCAAGTGGTTTGTCCCTTTCACGCGTTTCCGTTCTTCTCTCGATTCCATGTACGCTGCGTCTAAGCTCAGCATGCCCTGAAGCTGGTCAATGGCTCCAACGTCTGCGTGATCTTTCTGGATACCTTGCTGGGGCCTCAACTCCTTCCAGCGTTCACCTAGGTCACGGAACTGCTCAAGCAGCCAAGCTATGCGAGAAATGATCCCAGAGAGCTCAGAAGCATTAGTTCCCAGGCGATCGGCTATGTTACTCTCGTCGGGCACTTCGATCAAACCAACTGCTTTGCCCCAAGCCAGAAGTCTATTGTACTCAATAATAAGTCTCAATCTGCAATGTTCGCAGTGTCTTGGCATATCCACCATGAAGGACAGAAACCTAAAACCTGGTTGAATTTAGTCTCGTGGCGCAAATGCCATTGGGTCCTCTTACATTTGACACAATTGTCAAACACGTCAAATAGCAACGAAGCCACCCCAACAGCAAGGCCGCCCGCAGTAGCTGGATCCATACCAACAGACCGTTTCACAACCAATTGAAGCGCACTGTATCAGTAGAAGAAGTACCGAGGCCGTGTAACGTTGTCTAATTGAGACGACGTAAGATGCACTCTAAATACAAAATATAAGATTCGCTAAAGCGGTATGTACTTGGTGCACCAAGCATTTCTAAGCTGGGCCCCATTGCTTGGAGGTAGCGCCAGATACGGGCGGCAAGAATGACGACGTGGTTGGTCGAGCTCACAGGTCACTGCGGAGCTCCTGCAAACAAACCTGGCATGCTTGCAGCGGAAACGCTGAATAGGAAATCTGACTGCGAATTGCTACGCCTTAAAATGGCGGCGCTTATCACTAAACATTCTGATTCGCGAACAGGCCAAATGGGCAAGCCCAACAGAATTTTCGCCAAGACCACGAACTTGCCAAGGCTTTAGAGTGCAGGTCCACGTCGATTAGAGATTGATGTAGCTGGTTGGCTGCATTGGCCGGCAAGGTGGCCAGGGTTACCAAGCCGGAGGCCACGCCAATAGTTTCTGCCATAGTTCAAGCGTTAATGGAAAGTGGTTATGCTGACAATGTTGCTGCACAGGGTGCACGAGAGTATTCAAATTGGCGTGACAAAAGAAGCAACGTGCGGAGTTGGGCGGCATCATTATATCCGGAGCACAATCGTCGACCATATGGACCATATGGTAATCAACCTTCATTGCGTAGAGCCGGGCGATTAAGGATGGAAGAGGTTGCTAGCTGGCAAAAGAGAGTAGGGAGAAAACGAGCACCATGAAAAATGGGAACGGGACCCTGCGCTTGAGCGCTTAACTTGTTGGTCTGATTGGAGGGCTGCAGCAGCGATGGTGACATGGCAGGTGGGGACTCACCCGCAGGGAGAACATCACCTGGATCCACGCCTCCCAGCCATGAAGTCCTCCCCAAGCGCGGGGATATTGACGCTCCAATAGCTGTTTAGGTCCAGAATCACTGCAGAACGACGTATTGCTGATACAGGTGTGATCTCTCAGTGTCTAATAGCCAATAGGGATAAGGTGATTAGTGCCGACTAATAGCATTGTGGCCTGTCACTCTGAACGAGGTCATCATCGTACGCGCCAATGATTTGGCCCTCGCTCGCTTAAAAAGAAAGACTACGTGGAATGGGCTTACCCCAAGTATTAAATATTTTCTGCCATTTGTTTTCTCAAGTAAACACTACCGTCGACGCCGCCCGCCTACTTTTACCCCGTATAATTGCGCACAATGGGAGCGCCAAAATGGCCAAGTCGTGCTCTCATAAAAGTGACACGCGCAGAAGATGACGACCCGGGAGCGCAGACGCGTACCGTGACAAGGGATGGGAGCCATAATGCACTCATCAGGGAGTCGCCGAGGGGGTATACGGAATTATATCCCCGCCAGGTTGCTAAGCTACTGCAAGCAGCACGTTTCCAAGCTATAGTAGCTGTTCTAGCCAACTCGGCGACAACCAATCGTGCAGCGTTACCAACGTCAGAGGCAGAAAGCAGCCTCCCAGATATAGGGCAATCTATTGAGCTTCCAGGATTGAGAGAGAAGATTAAATCTACGGTTCCGCGCAGAAGGGAGCAAGGTGATGAAAACTGCAATCCATTACAGTCGCGGCGATTAAGCAACGCTTCCGACTCGTCGTCGTCCAACAAATTCGCCGTACACGACGTACGACCACATTTACACAAAAGCTGAATACTGGCAGTTGCAAAATTTCTAGAGCCTCTATTTCCGCCGTCAAACTCTCCGCACGATACATGCATTCTCATATGCTGGGGTAAGAGTGAGATGTGCTACATCAAGGCAGTCTATCTGAATGACTCGGAAGACGGCGTCGCTCTATGGCATGATGTCCGCAACGCGTGGCTTGCATCTCGAAGTACTTGGAAGGAGCTGCTCAGTTACTTCCGAAAACTCAACGACGTTGATGTTGTTACCGTACGTACAAAGCGTCGTACGACGCCGCTGTTTTACTTTCCATATTCAACTAACGCGTTCTGGAAGGCATTGATAGCCCAAAAGCCTACACAGCATAATGGAACGAAATCAAACTCGATGCCACCTTTTGAAAAGGTTTCTTCTACCACCTATATGAGGATTTTCTCTAAAGACAATCTTATTTCGGAGACGAAACGGCTCAAAGACGACATCGCAAACTATGTGCCGCAGGGTTGGCCGTGTTGGTACGACTCTAACCTTGGCGAAGTTCAATGTACCCAAAACTGTGCTACATCACTATCCACGTGTCACACTGTCTTGAAGAAGAACTATTCAAAGCCGAGAGGAAGTTGCAGCAGATCGCGATGAGACGTTTTAGGCGGCTAGCCTTTATGGATCCAGAGGTGGCTCGAGTGAACAGTCTGTTCGAGGGCGAGAACATTGCTTATAGCCACAGGTAAGCCCTCTGTCCTATATGTAGGGACTGCGTGCCTACAAACCCAGCGACTACCTTCGAAAACTCGACGAAGGGCACTGCCCTTCATTGGGCGAAATTCCTTTCCGGGCTATTTATATTAAAGAGTCTTGGGCTTTCAACGATCTCAACACGACGTTGCCCCTGGTAACCGCCCTACTCATCTTAGTCCTATTATCATATAGGTTCGTATATGGAGATTGGGGCATTGCCTGAAACGTGGGCTGTTTCTTCGCAACATTAGCTACCATTGTTCTCATGAAATTCACGCACAAGATCGAGTAAATAGACGTTCTATATCCGGCAGACATTAGCTTTTGCGGAAAACAAGAGAGAGTATGCAACAATAATGGAACAATTCAACTTATTCCTGCTCAATACCGTCAAACTGTAGTGGCACTACACCTACGGGCAAGGTAACAACGTTGCCGCGTAACCTCATTGTGGTATTCACTACACGTCAAGGGCTAGTGTTGAGGGAAGTATACATCTTATATATCGCTCTGGGTAGTTCTTGTTGACGTAACTTAGGCCCCGCCAGTGTCTTTGCTATTAGGAGCGCTCCCAGATTTAAGAATGCTCCTGAGGGGCTATTTTTACAGTTTTAGAAGATAAGGAGCGCTCTTACTTTTGAGTGTTGCTTAGTTATTTTAAAGTGGAAGCTTCCCAACGAAAACTTTCTGGCTGCGGTTGGGCTATTCTGGTAGCGGCGCAAGCATGTTTCTGGGTCAAATTCACCTAACAGGGTAGGTAAAGCCTATGACAACAGGCACGATGATGGAGGGGTAGGCAGGCAACCTCATCCATGGATGTAAAACACGTGCCATCCAACAGCTGGATTTTGACAGCTACATCAACGAGCTGGCCACTGACGATTGAAAGGTGCGCGCCAGAAAGCAGGTTGGCGATCAACGGACGCTTTTGTGACTGATGTTGTCGCGTTCGCTGTTTGCACTGTACGTATTATTATTCGGTTATTAATTATTTTAAGGCTAGTTCATGAGAGATATTAATATAAATTAAATAGCGACTCAAGCTATATATAGAGGCAGGTTTACACTAGCAAGATAGTACAGAGGAAAGCGGCAGTCATCAACCTCAATGACCGGGCTACACCCGCGGCAGCGTCCTCTGTGGGAGACGGAGAAGTAGAGCCCGTTCTTGTGGGATTTTTGAGCGCAAAGTCAGCAGTAACAAATTGATTATCAGTCCAATAACCCATTTCATGGCGTTCGATTCTATAATCAGAGACACGCTCCTATAGCGCAGGAACTAGGTCGTTACTGCCAGCGTCCGTCACCCGAAGACAGTACTGACACGCAATACCACGCCTTAACAACGGTAACGTACAAAAGCATTCAGCAGATATGCGGTTTAGCAGCAGCCTTGGTGGCCGATGCTCTAAGACATCTATCCGCGGCGGCCACTCAACGTCGAGCCTTATTAAGCCGGAGTCCTCGATTAGACAGTAGATACTGCGCATATATCGTCACATATTTTGTCTAGCAGGTCGCCATCTGCTACACAAGTCTCTTGTGGCATGCTCTCCAACGTAGTAGACGGGTAAGAAAAATTAGATATCGTAATACCCAAACGCCTCACAATCAAGTTCGATTCAAGTTCGATTTGTCTAACTAAAATGGAGCGTTTAAAATCATTAACAGCGTTAACTGCAAGACAATCATAGTACTCTAGGATAGCGAAACGACCATCAAGGCAGAAACATTGCGCCTGCGGATAGTTGGCGATATGAAGTGTTACCGGGCCCGCTTGTATAGAGTAGGGCGACAAGTCAGGAAGGCCGGTGATATTTCGTCTCTTAGGGTCTCCAGCTCCCCAGTCCCAAGCGGCCGAGATGGGCAGAAGGGAGCAATCACATAATAACTGAGATATAGCTCCGCATTCGGAATGACAGATACCCCATGCCAGTGGTACTATCGCCGCTGCTAAGACGAAGAAGAGAAATAACATTTTTGGCGTGAGCCGTGAACCATTTGTCTCTTAGAGAAGTCGTACTGTAACAGCCTGACAGGAACATTCAGAAAATAGTCTAAAAACCGCCTCGTCATCTCCTTGAGGCTCCGGATAGCAGGCGTGATAAAGCAGAACAGGGGTTAAAAATGCTGCACGTGGAAGCATCCACCTCGTAGCCAAGCGTTTCAGCGCAGCGGCTGTTGGCGCGGTGGCTAGACTTCATTCTGTGCTAAACATCAGCTCGAACGAGCCCTGAAGCCTTGTCATTGCGTCTATTTGACATTGAGTACCTATCTTAAACATTTGCTTCATACTCCGTACTTCGTAATTTTTTTTTTTAAAAAAAACTCTCGCCATCATGACATATTTACTCAAACAAAGCAAACAGCAGCCTTATCCTGCAAGGTCACGGAACCTATGTGTATGTCATGTGCTGCTTATCTCTGGATCGCCCTCGTTCGTGGCGGTGCGGTTTCTAGTCTCGACGAGACTGTTGATATCGCGGTGAGGTGAAGGCATTTTCTGAGTTTTGTGTTGGCGGGTGTAAAGAAAATTGCACAATGGTAGCAAACATTTTCTTGGACAGCCAGAAATGTGAAAGCGCCACGGCTGAAACGCTCTACACAAAGCCGCCGACCTTTGATTTGATGATATCAAACACGAAGCGCCGGAGGCGATAATTGGGTTTTTGGACTTTGATTCCTGTTTTTGCCGGACACTTGTAACCATGGCTCCCAGCTGTCGGCTGATACCTAACAACCCCTCTGCACAGCCACGATCTATATGGGTAGCCCTGGCGGCTTGCTGTGGCGGGCTGAACTATAGACAATGCTAATTAATGAAATACCAACGCTCAAATACTATGAAACATCAAATAGCGTACAGACAGTCGGAAACTAGTGCTAGGGAAGACGGTGTGGCTCCAATTCAATGCCGCTACCTCCCTGTACGTGGCACGATGTGCCTGACTAGTGTGAATGGCAAAGAGGAGAGCCAGTGCTCGTTTGCACTAATCATTCCGCTTTTGCAGCCAGATTTGAAAAGCCATCGTAGGGGATCTATGGTCTTGTAATACTGAAGATATCGCTTAAATTGCCCCCGGATCAGGTGCTCTGTACCCGTATCACTAATAAATGGCCCATCACCTAGCGGACTGTGGCGCTTTGAAATGGCGATGTTATGCCCTGTATACACCATTTGTCGCTCTGGAAAAGAACGCCTCGCATGGCAGTGGCTTTGTCGGTCAGATGGGCCGCATCGAGGCAGGCCTTTGTTCGTCACGTCTTTCTAGTGAGTAAATGCAAAATCTCAGGGTCATCCAGGTAATTGGAATCTATAATGATTTGCAGCGGCGGCGAGTCTCTGGTGCAAGCGGAACCTGTGCGCGAAGGTCGCCATCTTCAATGAAGCGAAGAAGAGATTCAGCATGTACGCCGGCTCGCATCTGTCGGACAATTTCGTCTGCTTCTGCTTGAGGCCGAGTTTGAATAAACTTGTATATGCACTCGTATGTTGTCTTCTCTTGGCGCAACTCGGCATGGGCCTTTCTAACCGCTTCTGTGTGCGCGATGGGATAGACGCACATGGCGCGTCTTTTACGACACGGCCAGCAGCTTGGTCTAGTGCCATCGCAGCGGGACTTGCGTTTACGGCATTGCTCACAAGCGATTGAGACGTGCGTGCGCTTAGTTATCTCCTTCGGCGGCGGCGGCGACGGCTGCGACGAAGAATGACCACTCTCTTCGGCGGGAAGTAGTGGACGAAGCTTCCGCTTCATACTGCTAAGACACTTTAAGTCTTCGGTATGTAATGATTGATTGCTTATTTCCCCTCACCTATATAGCTGAGGCCCCCTTCATTAGCACATCAAGCAAGAAACATTGCAATGTGCATGCCTGACGATAACAGTACGTCATGGCAGATTGCCTCCACCAGCCAGGGCGACTTCCAGCTTCGGGACACAAGGTGCCCGACGGGACGGAGCAGCTTAGTTCCAACTGGAATATGCTTGAATTACGCAACGTAATTTACTCACGATGTAATGAGTATTACTCTTTGGGAGACGCTCTAGAGTGTTTGAAAAGGTGGAAGAGTATTTTGTCCAACCACGCTCGTATAGCGCTCTGCTACATGCTGCCACGTCGCTTCTAAACCTACGCCCTGCAGTACTCTGGGCGAAGATCAATCTAACCAGTTAGCTGGGCACTAAAGCAGAGTTACAGCGAGCGGCTGCAGAGTGGACACCGCTAACTCATGTTAGGCTCCAGCCGCCGACTGCGACGAGGGGCACCAGAGCCACAAAGCCCTTCTATCATTGGCTGTTGCATTCTCGTGCTTGTGCCTACTTACAGCTCTTCTGAAGGCTTTCCTTGGCGAGATACCATGCCGGCTTTATAGAAGTTCCTCCCACCCCAATTGGATATGTTGATCATGTCCCATGGGGTTGCAAGTCCAGTTGGCATGTGCGGCTGCATAAGTGTTCTGAGATTCGTGTGGTTTTTTTTTTGTCGTGTCAGCACAACCTATGCGTGATATGGGTGGGCGGCTTGGCATTGGCTGCCTTTTGGGGGGCGCCGTAGCAGCGGTAGTTGTTGTCAGGTACTTGGTTCCTTATTTAGTAGGGATATTGAAGGTAAAGTAGTAGCAAGTCAGCGGCACTTAATAACGGGTGTCGCCCTGGCAACGATGCCCTGCATGGCACCCCTTGGCCGGTCAGATGGGTCGCATCGCGGCAGGGCTTGGCATGTCACGCTGCCGAGGCGCCTTCACTCGCATCATTCGACTTGATTGGTAGCAGCTATGTTGGGTGCGTTATACCCCTCGTCGACCGCAGGTTGTGTTGCGATCCTGTGGCTTTTGCCCTGCTTTTGCTACTGGACTTCATCTACCTGAGCGTTGCGCCACTCCTCGTTCCACCTGTGTTGTTGCATAAAGGGTTTCGTATCACGATTTTGGCAGAGCATACTGTCTCCAAGAAGGCGAATGAAGCATTCCACATAGACCACGAAGAAATGTTATTCGTCATTACACTTATTGCCACTCGTAACCTCGCCGTCCCTTGCGTGAAATTAGGCGTAAAGCCATCATCCGATACAATTACGACGCATCATAATCAGGCCCATCGTTGAAATGGCAACGCACCGCTGCAGATACTTTCTGACTCGCCTGACAGCGTTCTCCCCTTCGTATTCTTAAATCGTCTAAAGCGTGCAACATCTCTGAGAAACCGTTACTTCCCTTGGAAGACATGGCCGCCATGGGTGTGGCCATTGCCTTTGAGTCAACACTGACGTTACCCGGCTTCATACCAGATCCAAAGGCGTATCTGTCTCCCAAGTGAGTGTGGCCTTGGCCGTCAATGTAGACATTCCGAAACTGGAGCCGATATAATTCGACATAGTCGCGTATCGTATCGCGCAACATTGCGTCGTCGGTACTTTGAGGTCGCTCATCTTCATTCTCCAATACCTGGCCGAGTTTAATAACGCTCTCGTCGTTGAGGCTATTGACTTCGTACTGGCAGAGTTCTTTAAGCAGCTACTTATTCGATAGAAAGAGCTCCACCAGGTTGCCAGTAAGAGTAACGACGTTCTCGATCAATCCGTCGAAGCTGTCCTCTCCATACAAGGCCCAAGTGATCTTTCTCGGCAAGCTGAGGCTCCTCTGTCGCTCCCTGGCAACTGACTTCAACGACATCACAAGGTCCTTAACCGAACTCTCTGAGTCCATCTGATCGTCGTCTAATGGCTCCAGATCCTTCTTCTCATCCACAGCATACTTGTCTGCACTTCTTTTGGCTTCTTCAAAAGCGGCCTCGATTTGGCCAAGCCATTCGTAGGCGGGGGGGGGGGGGGGGGGGGGGGGGGGGGGGGGGGGGGGGGGGGGGGGGGGGCGGGCGGGCGGGCGGCAGGGGGAG
>JAMAJY010000072.1:23356-41469 GCA_023628775.1 Lecanicillium sp. S3808
CCCCCCTTTTGGCACACCCATTGTTTGGCCCCCCCCCCCCCCCCCCCCCCCCCCCAAAAAAAGAAAAAAAAACACCAACGTGTCAGTCGAACATGCGCAGTTTCTAGCTTCGCTAGACAGACACCGCAGTCAGCGCCGAAGCACTGACCGTATCGGACATAGTGGAAAAAGTCCACGCAGGATTTGAAGACGCCCGGTATGCCAGCGATGGCAGTTGCAACAGAGATCGGGTCCCCCATTTCAGGATGAGTGGAGCAAGGGCGACGGCGGGACTTTCAAGCAGTTAAATAGGTAGAAGGCGATAAATGAGGGACTTGAGGATAGCATATACTGGGCTCAAGTGTAGGAGCTTAAATATACCCGAACCTTGCTGCCGTCAAAGGGGGCGACCATGAATGACCGTGGCTGTGAACTGCCACTGTGCTGCTTGCTGTTTCCGACTATTTCGGTTAGCCCTGGGTAGCTATGCTCCTTGCTGAGCCCTACTGTGACCCAGACATCATCTAATTATCTGCAGGACGCGCCAACTTGAAGTTTGTCGCTGTCCACCAACCATCTGTAGAACGACAAACATGTCAAGACGCACAGGTCACAGTTTTAAGGACATTCAAATCGGCGACCAAGCTCGCGCTATACTTGGAGACATTCACAATTACAGTGCTTTTTCTCTCCCGTCCTGCTCGTGCCGCTTGAGAGCTGACACACCTTAGGTCAACTTGCATCTCTGTGCAACTACAACGGCCACTATGCCTACTCCTTGCCCCGTGTCGTCTCAACCTTCGTGCCGCGACCAAGCCTGCGTGATAAGCTACACCCGCAACTCGACGAAAGGACGGAGAATGATGGTCAGGACCCACGACTCGCGGTTGTCTGGGGGTCTAGGCGGGGTTGGCAAGTGGCAGCTTGTCTTGGACTACTATCTCCAACATCGGCAGGACTATAGCGCAAGCTTTTGGATTGAAGCCGGTCGGAAACAAACTATCGAGCACGATTTCTCAGCCATCTATTACCTACTATACGATGTATCTGCGACTGGTGCGGACGTGAGTGTCGAAGATGCCGTCGTTGCCGCCAAGAATTGGTTCAGTACGCAATGTTGCCGTTGGGTCTTCGTTTTCGACGGTGCAGATACCGTGACGATGCTACGTCAGAAGATTTTGTCGACATCCAGCATTTTATACCAGATGTTAACCATGCTGACATCATCATTGTCACACGCTGTGGCTTAGCCACTGGGATGGTACAAGAGGCCGTGGAGGTGGCAGAGCTGGAAATGGAACAGGCCAGAATGCTTTTTTTTGGGCATGTGCGAAGCTGGAAACCACAAGGTCCAACGAGGCCATCACGAGCCAAATCGTCGGTGAGCTTGGCTGTCTTGCGCTGGCCGTGCCTCTCTGGGACGTATGTTTCCAAGATAGCGAGGCTAAAAACGAACTTAAACGCATACCTCGAGCAGTATCAGCAGCGCCGGAAAGAGATACTTGCACGCAAGCCTAGTCGCCTCATCCATCAATACGGAGAGAGCGTCCTTACCACCTGGGAGACAACATTTAACGCGGTTGCAAAAAGAGGAGGTACGAATGCATCGAGACTACTGACTCTGCTCGGGTTCATCGGTTTGAGCGACGTATTCATGGAGCTATTTCTCCCTACAATGGAGAACGACCACTACCAGACCGAAGAAAACGAATCAACTTCTACATGGTATGAAGGAATTTTCAGCCGTGCGACGCCGATACCTATCTGCTCGAAGAGTGTATTGAGGTCGTGTCGTACGGATTACTTCAAGAGCGATCAGGCCGGAGCTACAGCATGCACAAGCTAGTCCATGCTTAGCTATTTGACAGGCTCCCTATTGAGGAGCAGTTCAACTACATTATTGCGTTCTCTTGCGCAACGCTATAGAGGAGGGTGACCAGAGGCCTGGAGCGTGGCAGCGGCTCGTGCCCCATGTGATGGCTAATTTTGACATCGTGTCAAAAGCGAGTCTCCCAGATGCACAGCGAATCGTTTCCCTAGTGCTCTCGGCAAAAATGGAGGGTATCTTTCTGACATAGGACGATGGGCAGATGCTTTAAGCGTAAAAAAATATGTGTATTCAAAGACTCTTATTTTGCAGGGCGAAGAACATCCCTATACCATCACGGCCTTGAATAACCCCGCAATCACGTTAGCCGACCAAGGCAAGGTGCTTCACTCGCATCATTCGACCTGACTGGTGGTAAGTATATTGGCTGCGCAATTACGCTGCAGTTAACGTCTCACCCGGGAAATGGTTGGATCCCACTTCGTTCTGCAGGATGTGCCTGCGGCCATCAGTGCGGCCATGCCCTTGTTATGACCGCTTGAGGACCATTTCTGGCGCTGCTGCCTAACAAAAATACATTCAATCACACTTACTCCCAAGAGGGGTGTATAAAGAAGTCGTCTTCCCTCCAGAATTTCGTCAGCTTTTGCAATCTCATTTACCACACACTTCACCTCACCAACTCGGGCTTGCGCCGTCTATACACACTGTGTATACATGTATGTTCCCATATTCCCTGGAGACCTAGTACTATTCAACTCAACCATATTCCCGCTAGACATTTCACCCTCCGATCGCAGCCATGTCATCTGCTAGCAAGTCATCTGAAGCAAACGAAACTGAGTTCCAGCTGGGTATCTCTCCTTCGGACGCATCTACCATGCTCAAGCAGTGTAAGGTTTCGTAAGGAGACCGGGGCAAAACAAGTACAGACGGGCCTAGTCTCATTCAGAGTGCCTAGTGCGACAGAGGAGCATCAGATGGACAAATCCGCCAAGCCTTCTAAAGGCAACAGGGAGTATGTGACGGACACCATCGCCAAAGACTATAGCACCAAGTGAGCAAGCCCTTTAGCGTTTTGTCTGCTCAAGAAATAGTATGGAACAGTTACAGACAGATAGGAGTTGAAATGGAAAAGCATAATCCTATTAGACGGTTGTACTAAAGTTATCTGCAACATTTTTATGCGTAGGTGTTACAGTGATTGCATAATTATAGCTTTTTTCGCATTGGGCATCTGCATGAACACCGGCACAGGACGGCAGAAGATTCCCACTTTGGTGGTGCTTTAGAGCCCGAGAAACGTCATACGCGCCTCCGCAAGGCATCTACTACAGATTACTTAACGAAAACACGGCGATCGCAGGCCACTTTTCAGTTTATCTTCTTCCTTGTCTGTTACTCTTGTTTCCTTTCTTATTCCCCGCTCTTGCCCTGCGTCACAGAGAAACATCGTGTAAGCCCTTGCCCCAGGTATGGATCTGATACGGGGCCCTTGCCATAGGTGCCTAGTTCACCTGAGCGCGTGTGGAGAAGCTGTCCACCGGCCACTAATTGGGAAGGGAGCACAGCCGCCACCTGTCTTTGTTCCCCAAGCTATCGACATAGCATCGCTTTCACCTCTTTTGAACCAGCACATTTCCCCCTGTGTGCTGTATCGCACGGTGGGACCAAACTACCGGCTCGACAAGATGGCGATGAGAGGGGACGATGTCGCTTGGGAAGAGAGCGACGCATCGAGCGCGTTTGGCGACACTCTCTTTTCGAAGAACCAACCATGAGGGCAATCGGCCAGTTCATTGCCAAACACCGACAAGGAGTTCCCACCGAGCTATGCGAACCGAGGGCTGGCGGTTTTAACGCCCTATTTAGGATGAAGTTTTTGGATGGCGGTTCAGCCGTGATCCGCTTTACCAAGCCAGGCTCTACGATGTTTCCGGAGGAGAAGATAAAAAACGAGGTCGCAACGATGAGATTCATACAGGATCACACCCCGATACTGGTGCCCTTTGTTCTCCATTGGGGTACTCAGGACGAGAACCCTCTCGGCATAGGCCCGTTTATTATTATGGAGTATGTTCATCATGAAATGGACATGATTAACGCGCTTAATACTCCTGGTCTCTCTTATAATGACCGACCTATTCTAAACCCAAACATTAATAAGGCTATGCTTGAGATGCTGTATAGGCAGGTTGCGAAAATACTGCTTCAGCTTTCTAAACTAGAGCTTCCGCTTATAGGAGCTCTTGAAGAGACTGAAAAATGGTCGTGGGAGGTTACGCGCCGCCCTCTATCCCTATCCATGAATGAGCTAGTCAGGGTTGGGACGTTATCGCGAGATAAGTTGCCTGCCACCACCATCAACAGCTCATCCAAATACCTCCAAAGCCTAGCAACCCTTCATGTCGATCGTCTCGCCCACCAGCGGAATGACGCGGTCGACTCCAAGGCCGACTGCCAGCGCAAGTATGTGGCCAGATATCTATTCCAGAAGCTCGCCAACGAAAGGAAGCTTTTGTCTAATAAATATGACAAGGGACCCTTAAGTCTCTGGTGTGATGACTTGCGGCCATCTAATATTCTACTCGACGCGAATTTATAAATCGTTGGCGTTATTGACTGGGAGTTTAGTTATGCCGCGCCAAACGAATTTACATTTGCTCCTCCTTGGTGGCTGCTTCTCGAATAACCTGAGTACTGGAAGAAAGGCCTTGATAACTGGATCAAAAAGTACGAATACCGCTTGACGACATTTCTAAAGGCCATGGTCGATTGCGAAGACGCCGCTATAGCCTCCGGAAATTTGCAAGAGGGTCAGCGACTGTCCTGCAAGATGCGTGAGAGCTGGGCGACTGGCGATTTTTGGACTGTCTATGCAGCGCGGAAAAGCTTTGCATTTGACTGCGTATATTGGAAGAAACTAGACCCTCGGTTCTTTGGACCAGATAAACGAAATAGCCCTCCTGAGTATACTTGGATGAAAAGGTTTATGCAGCTTGATGAACAGACGCGAGCGGCTATGGAGTCTTTTGTGGAGAAGAAAACAGGCGAGATGAAGACGACGGAATTAGCCTGGGATCCGGACGAAAAGATGTTAAAATAGCAGGCGATGCCATAGTTTTATAATGTGCCTTCGATGAAACATTATAGTTGAACTAGCATCTTATAGATATGGTATGGCAAAGCAAGAGCCATGTATCTGGCGGAATAGAGGTATTGGCACGAGTCTTTCTATATAACGATATATCACTAATGCTATTATTTTATATGATTTTGTATAGGTGGAAGCTAAACTGTTTGTCCTGTTCGTGGCATATTACAAGAAACATTCTCCAGCCACGTAGTAACGATAGTCCTGTGAGATCGACCCCACACAAAACACCATTGTACCAAGCCATGGCCAGAGCTGAAGGCACCAGCGAGCCCAAAGGCCCTGAAAAGCAGTCTATAGGCAGGCCTCTTTAGATGTTGTGCCTTGTTCCTGCTGTCGCGTTGATCCACATAACTCAAATTCCGTTTGTAATTCTTAATAAGTAATGTTAATAGAGTTTATTGATCGACGACTCACGCTAACGTGAAGTAGTGGTAGCGGTAATATACCCTAGCCACGACGCGGCTGCGATGCTAGAGTAACCTCCTCTATAATGTTCATTATCAGCCAATATGTCGTCAATAAGATGCGAAGAATGTAAGGCAATATACCATCTAAGCATATGTGCTGCGGATACGGTTTGACGAGCCTTCAGCGCTTGCACGAACCCACAAAATGGCTACTGCCGGCCAAAATGTGCGGCGCAGCGCGGCGGAATGCCCTGTGCCGTCCACCGTGCCATAGTCCCGATAAGAAGCCGAGCGCCACTGCTGGTTCGCACCCCCGGGACTCCTAATCAGCGCCCAGGTCTGCACTGTGACAAACTCAATGTACTTGCCCCCGTCTGGCCAAGCGCTCGCGCTGGGCAGCTACCGTGGCCATAGACTCCGCTGCTAGGATTCACGGATGCAGAGTGTATTATTGAGACTACTGGTCAACGTATATCCTTTATTCAATAACCTTTGGGCCATTTCTTAGCTGTATTGTTGCAACCAGGGCTTCTTTAAAAGGCGATAGCAAGGCGCTGTGTGGTACGGGCCATGATTTTCCACAATGTCTCAGCTATCGAAGATATGTGCCCTAGCTCTTTCAGTACCTCAACGCTCTCTCGGATGGCATTGAGCATGTCCTTGCGTCGAATTAAGCTCCGGTCATTATCATGCATGATGGCGGAGCACAGCATTGCGGATGCATCAAAGATATAAAACAGCATTACTTGAAATATAACGCCTCGTGAGTAGCCGTAGCTAAAGAATGCGGTGAGCGACTGGAGAAGCCTCAAGATATAATCAACGCCTTTAACTCGAAGCTGTAACTCATGCTCGAGTGACTGCAGAGTCATGGGGCGTGATAGATAGGGGCGGAGAGGGATGAGTATTATCTGGTAGGCTGCGGACTGTAAAATGTGTCGCTGTATAGGAATCTATTCATGTTCCAAATCGAGGGACGTGTCCGGGTTGTGCGCATCGAGCTGAGGAGGGAATGAATCTATCCATGCTTGGACCATTCGCATATATTCCTTGATTAGATACGGCGGTATAGGTTTTTCGATCGTACCAAATCGATGCGACAGCTTGCCGAGTATGAGTGACTGAAGCTTTATATGCAGCAGTGGCGAAATGAGGTGACCTTCGAGGGCAAGATTGGGTAGACCAAAGTCGCAGTTAAAATAATCGATGACTTGATGTCTTGAAAGAAGAGATGAAATCTGCCTGCAATCACTTGTTAATATTAGGCTCAGAAGACCATGGAAGAAACACATTTACCAATCCCAAGTATTGAGAAGATACCACAAACGCCGCTGCATTTCATAATCGAATTGTGGTATTGTGCCAGCCATATTCTCCTGATCGATGCCTTTGTATGTTAGTACGGCATAAATCGCGTCTCCTGACGGCTACTTACGACGTTCTTGTGCAATATGAATAGCGACGTTCAGAGCGTGCCATGATGGAATGAAACGAGCCTCGCACTTGTACTACAAAGACGAGAGTATTAGCACTTGCACGTTGGTGATGTCCTAGTAGCGAATTGGTATCGCATCGTGCAGTTCGCGTGTAGTACGGTGATACCTGTCCGACAACGTTTCGAGTTGTTCACCTGTTTCAATCTCGAGCCTGCTGCGCAACTGGTGGTGAGTATGTTGGGCCGAGCAGGCGCAAATAATTAAAAGTAAGCAAGTCCACTGTAGGCTGAGAGCATTGTTCGCCTGCCTATTGGCCTACCAATCGCAATATTCTCCAAGGAATGAAGGTGGATGTAGGATGTATGTCTGGAAATTGATGTGAATGAGGAAATTTTGTACTAGGGCATCTTTTTAGTTCGTTATTAGCGTAATGTATAATGAAAAACGTAGTGTATGGCTTATCAGTGGTGGTGCGCGATGGTAGCTCTTCAAGTGTACGCTATAACTGAGGACAGTTCGCACTTGTGCTGAAGTAGTGCTTAGAAGTGAATTCAGGTTTCTGAACATTTGCGTCGAATACAGGGGTGAAAAAGTCGGAATGTAGGTATCTAATGGCCTTAGAATATTCAGAGCTATTATGTTCGTATTTTGTTAACGGAGTTTCGGCGTAGTGAACACGGCTGTCCTTCTTAATCGCGGCAGACAACTTTCCGTTGGCTGTAGAAGACTTCATAAATAGGCATTTGTCAGCTATTTTCCGTTTTTGACAATTAAAACAGGGCCAATGTCGTGTGCACTAAAATGTTTCTTCAGTGAGCCAGTCTGCTTATTATGTCTGTTTATTGGGTTTGATGCGAACCTTCTGCTTTCGGCGATGGCATTCGGTGCAGGCGGGTGGGGCCGCCTTGCCTGTGAGGCGGTCGGGTGGCGTAATGGACTGGCCTCTGGCAGCGCGGCCGGCGAATACTGCAGGCATCCTGTAGGCCGATGAGAGTATGCTCCAGAGTAAATGCAGTACATGATTGAGGGACGTGCAAGGGCAATAAAAGGAGAAGAAAGGAATATATGGTGAAGATGAGGCTCGAGATATGAAATTATAGCGGGAGCAGGTGGGTGGGGCGATCGTTGTGCGACTCTCGAGGCAGGGCGATCGTGGGAGGCCACTGAGCTTTTAGACTATGCATAGGAACCACTGCTCGACAATGCTGTGCGAGTCATAGCTGAGGAGCTACCGGGTGGCTCTCCACTGAACCAGATCGATAACTGTGGAGCTCTGAACGACGGGCCGACAGTTACTTGCTCTTTAATGGGTGGTAACTACAGTACCCGGCATCCTGGAAGAGCTGAAAGCGATGAAGAACCGAAGAACGGCCTAGCCGACATCATGTATTTGACACTACGTGGGCCAGTATCATGATTACCCCACGATCCCAATGGTATGCTCTGGACGATTCCAGGCACTTGAGCCGAACGACCCGGTTAGCTGGGAGCGAGAAGCGGACTAATCATGTGGTGTTTCGTTTTCCTATACTGTGGTATCGCGCAGGGCCGGTGGTGCCACGACAACACAGCGAGCTCGATGAGCATTTCGTGGCAGTTCCTACTGTGTTGCTTATCTACAACGTTTCGGGAAGGTACCCAAGGAGAGCATTTCTCCCCACGTACCTGCGATTGTAGATAGTAGATATGATGAGTTTAAAGATTTGGAGATGTGCGTCGTAGAGTCCATTTTTGGTTGAATTATCGCCGAAAGTTTCGAAGTAGGAGACGGGCGCCGGGGGCAGAGAACTTGTTTGTTCAAACTGGTCAAACGGCTGTGGTGTTTGTAGGCCATGGAAGGGCATTACTATTATACCCACCCTGGTGCTCCAGCTGGTGGTTCTACGACGATCGACAAGATAAGCAGAATCGGGCCTGGTAGGCGATCTATTGTGCATTTTTATTATGTAGTAGGCCGAGTCGCCTGGTGCATGATACTGCCGATCGCACCATCATATGTGTCCTAACCAGAGCTTCTACACGCCGGTCAAACCTATGGCTGCGTGTAGAAGAGTCGAATATTTACTGCTAGGCTATTCTCAAAATGACTAGCCTTGGCCCGTTGTCCTTTAACTATGTACTTACCCGTGGAAGCCTTGATTCTGCTTGTGGCGCCCCTATCCTTGACAGGCAGTAGTACCGTTTTGCCGTTTAGGGCCTAGCGCTATCAGCTCAGCCTACCATGCCCTGTTGCCTGACGGCATTTGAACAAAGCGTGGCATTGCTGTGAATGCCTGCGGATCTGCCTTAGACGAAGCAAACAGCGCCATATAAGGGCCACCTACCATATTTTCACTTAACCGTCTGTTCGGAACTTTTGAGGACTGCCAGCGGTAGCCGTAGCGAACCTACATAACGTCATGGAATATGTAGGACTGGCTGTTGGTGTCTTAGGACTCGCCGGCCTATTCAGTTCCTGCTTGGAGGCTGTCGAGCGAGTTGAATCCTGGCGGAATTTCGCAGACGATTCGCGCTTGCTGGGCGCTCGTTGGGAGGCCGAACGGCTGCGCCTGAAAACATGGGGCCGTGCGGTTGGTTTTGACAATGGAACGCTCTCTGGCGACCACCACAAGGCTCTTGATGACCCGCAGGTCAACTCCATAGTCCGTACACATCTATCTATTATTGAAGATCTCTGCGTTAATGCGGATAGCGTATTACTGCCCGTGGATGGAACAAACGCCGGGCATGGGAGGAGTGTGCACTCTCCGCGAGGGCGTGACCAGCCGAGCCAGAGCACACCGTTTGAGTCGAGGCGGCAGAAGGTGAAATGGGCGCTGCGGGACAAGGCGAAATGCGAAGCGCAAGTTACAAAGCTCGAGCTACTTGTGCAGAAGCTTCACAACCTGGTACCTTCCGACGGATCGGTAGGTACAAGGCCGACTCAGCAGAGGCCCCTGGCAATGATACGCCTGGGGACATGGACGGTACGCACCTTCTTAACGCTTGTTTACTGCGCAATCTAACCGGGAGGCGCCAGACGGTTTCTCCGGCAGGGACCCTTGGGCCGTCAAAATTGGTCGGATACTAGCTCAGTTGGAGAAAGACCTCGAAGGTCCGTCCCCTGCCCTCCCATTCAGGCTTTGCTAACTGGCGCAGCCGAGACGCGGAAAGACATGCATGCGTGGCTGCTAGGCCGGGATATTCCCAGTGAAATCCACGACGATGCGGTCCAAAGAAGACTGGAAGGCACCTGTGACTGGATTCTCACGCGGCCGTCGTTCCTCGACTGGACATCCCCAGACTTCCTCGCAGGAACGGCCAAGATTCTGTGGGTCAATGGGGCTCCAGGGTTTGGGAAGACTGTCCTCTGCGCTAGGATCGTTGAGCACCTCTGCTCCACGCTCGATCTACCACCAGCACATTTCTACTTCTCATCCGAGTTTGAGAGCCGCAGAGACCCGTTTGTGGCGGTGCGGTCATGGCTCGCGCAGCTGCTGTCGCATCCAACCGTGTTTGAGCTGGTGCGCAGGGAATGGGAAGCCCATCACGGGCATGCAGCCGCACGCCCCGATGTTGTCAGGGTCTTCCGAAAGGTCGTCTCGGCTGTTCCAAGGCTTACATTTGTTCTGGATGGGCTCGATGAATGCGGTGGAGCGTGCCAAACCTGGCTTCCCGACAGCGCATCCGTTGCCAAGTTTCTCCAGACCATCCAGCAAGCTGTTGCCGACACACCAACGCGGATTATGATAGTCAGCCGTGATGAGCCTGAAATTCGACGATCAATCGTCCGCAACTCGAGCCTGACAATTTTTGACTATAAGATCACCCCTGATGATGTTCAATCCGACACTGAGCTATACGCCAGGAGTATAGTCAATAAAAAACTACACAATAAGGATGAGACAATCCGACATGGCATCACTATGAAGCTGGCTAGCCGCTGCAATGGCCAGTTCCTGTGGGTTAGAATGCAAGAGCCTTCACTTCGTAGCGGGAAGAACAGAAACAGCTGGAAGTCGCCATTGATATCTTGCCTGCCGGGCTGGACCATCTCTACGACCGAGACTGGCAGAGGTTGCGTCGTTTGCCGAAAGAGGAAAGCACACGAGCCGTTTCCTTGTTGCGATTGGCTGCATTTGCTCTACGGCCGCTAACGGTCGCCGAAATTACGGAAGCGCTACTTATTCGAGAAGACGACGATGATTTTCCGGTTGATGAGATGCCAGACTCCGTCGACCAAGACTACGTCGATGGCGAGATACTTGGTCTCTGCGGATGTCTCGTGGAGGTTCGGAATGCCGTGTCAGAGCAAAGTGTTGGGTCGAGGACTGTGCATCTCGTGCATTTCTCCGTCAAGGAGTTTTTTATCCGCGCGATATCGGATGGAGCAAGCTTCCTCTTGGCCAATGAACGCCTGCGCAACTCAAACGAAGCAGCCCAAAGCAACATACTTGCGATGATGTGTCTGCGCTATGTGAGTTTCCGAACCGTCTGGCAGTGGTATTGTGGTGAGTCTAAACAGACTGTGGGTCATTTCCTGGATTATGCTGCGGGTTCATGGTATCGACACGCGAATATGAGCAAGCCAGGCGGTGGTGAACTGGTTCGGTTCACGAACGCATTTTTTAACGAAAGCAATTTGCAGTGGCATTCGTGGGCTAAGTGGTTCGATTTGAGCCATGAGAAACGAAACAAAGGAGAGTCAGAAAAGGAAACAACGACAGCCAGTCCTCTGTACTACGCCTCACGGCTTTGCTTATCGGAAACAGTCACATTCCTCATAAGGGAACAGACGTGTAATATAAACAAGGTAACATCTTCGGGAACGAGCGCACTTGCAGCGAGCTGCATTGAGGGAAATGCGCAAATAGCTGCGATATTATTGGAAGCAGGGGCAGATACCACGATTGTAAATCACGAAGGATGGACGCCGCTTTTCTCAGCCTCTCTAAGGGGACATATCGGGGTAGTCAGGCTTCTTCTAGAAAAGGGAGCTGATATTATGGCTGCGACGAACCGCGGGTGGATGCCGCTACATGTCGCCTCTCTAAATGGACATACTGAGGTGGTTGGGCGACTTCTAGAGATGGGAGCTGACGTTATAGCTACAGATAATGACGGGCGGACACCACTGCACATAGCCGCTCAGAATGGACATATCGAGGTGATCAGACGGCTTTTAGAGAAAGGAGCTGAAGCTGCGGCAGTCGATGTCAATAGACGTACGGCGTTTTTCTATGCGTGCGCAAGGGGGCACATCGAGGTTGTAAAACATTTGATGTTCCACATGGGTGCGCCGAACAGTACAGACCGCTATGGCGCAACGCCGCTATTTGCTGCTACGAGAAACGGCCATGATAAGGTCGTTTCCCATCTGTTTGCCATGGAATGTGACTGCAACTTCTTCACTGATGGCTTCGGTCGGACTTTACTATGGTGGGCTTCAAAGAGCGGAAATGCCCAAGTAGTCGATGCGGTGCTTCAATTCACCAAATCAAAAGGCATTCAAGTCTGCGATAGCGACTTGACCGTGGAGCCTAGATCGACGGCTATTGGCAAGTTATCAATGCGGTGCGATTGCTGTACTCGACATGTTTTGGAGGGTAGCGTCTACTACGAATGCAGTGTTTGCCAGGGCGGCGATTTCGACCTCTGTGTGGAGTGCTTTGAGATGGGCGCCCAGTGCCATGACGAAGATCATACGATGCTGTTGCGTCAGCCTGCTGTTCCCTAGGCGACATGGAGGTGCTTAGTGTTGCTGGACTGCAAGAGCGCATGGTGCCGCTCCATGGACGTCTCTGCAGGTGAAGCAGAAGCCAGTATGGATGTTAAAGCGCCTCAAATGAAGCGAGGAAAGGGAGTGTCTCAGCAAACGCTGCTGGCGGCCGTGTATAATATAGCGTAGATATCGAACTCTATAAGAAGTGGCTATCAAGGTGACAATAGGTCCACAAACTGCTTACATTATTTTGATGTGTTTTATTGATGTGTGAAAGACGAATGCTTTCGCAACTTGCCGCTCTGAGTGACAAGTCCTACCTGGAAGCCATTGTCCAAGAGCACGAAGCATCCCTTTAATCCATAAGGCATGAAGGAGGCATACTCTACCAGCTCTGCGTTCCCAAGTACCGGCCTTTAGTACATGACTAATTGAAGCGCACCTCCAACAAATGTTGCGGGCCTCCAGGGCACTCTGCAACATTAAGCACGAAAACCACGAAATCGACGTTGACGAAAATATTAGCGGCAGAGTGTTTACTTGGCTCAAAAACGCCTTTTGACAAGGCTCTGAGATTGTGTGCCCGCCAGTGAGGGGAGTGGCCTTCTCGCGTTTTGAACAGTGAATTAGTGCTGCAAGGTCAGCGTTTCAAAGGGGCTGCGACCCAATACCCTGCAGCTAACGGGAATCACCAATATAGGCATGAGTTACTAGAAGGAGTGGAAAAGAACAGTATAATTCAGTAGTCCAATAGCGGAAAGCGGACAATCGGCATATTTTGCTCTGTGGCTACAAGTTTCGTATAATTTACTTGGCATTTCGAACACTATAACCAGCTGCATCGACACTCGGTCCCCGACACTCTGTCCACGACACTTCGAGGGGTCGAATGGACTTCTCACCATGTCATTACTGCAAAGAACTGCGCATGACTGGCTGCCGCAGACGCGACCCGAAAGACGCTCGACCTGTCCTATAATGGCTCCTATGGCTTATGGCAGCCCCTGCAATGAGTGTTTTGAGGCATTGCAAGAGTAACATTAAGTGCATTAGCTGTTTAGAAACTACCTCTTTAGACTCCTTTAAAGTACTGACAACTGCGTATGCGACTTTTATTACTACCTTAAACTAAATTAAGAGGGTAAAGAAAGAGAGAAGTCTATCTCATCAATATATTAACAACGATATACTTTAATAATCGGCCGCTGGTTACTCAGAGACAGATCCCTCACTCCAAGATAATGCAAGAGGCTAACGATTATATTACCAAGTATGGTGGGTACCTAAATGGACCAGGGTTCGATAAATATGTGACGTTTGCTATAGAAGTTGGCAAAGTTATGCCTAGAGTAATTGCTACTAAGGAATTCACCGGCCTCGAGGGAAATTACTAGCCTTTTTAGATCGGTGTCCGCTGCGTAACAGTCATTCTAAAAAGTGCACAAAAGACGCCAGAGAGCAGCTGCCTACAAGAGCCGAGACATATTTGACAGCGTATTGCTGTTTGTTTTTAATACATAAAGGGAAGTACGAGCTGAAGCTGAACTTCAAATGTGCTGCCGCAGTTCTTCTTCCAAAGTTAGGTTTATGTCGTTGGGCGCTGAATCGAAATCTTGTCGAGGTTATACGGAAAATTATCTGAGTTGTCGACTTTTGAGTCGCTAGGGTATGCAAGTGGACTTACCTGTTATTATTCGTTGAGGTACTGAATGTGAATATTTGTCTCGGATAAAGCCTCGATAGTGTCTCTTTAGGGCTCTAGCAATGATTCTCAAGCGGAATGAGTCTCCACAGGCAGCCATGAAAGTCTTTCGCTTAAATTTTGCTATTCCTACCTTTGTTTATAATTTTTTTGGGGGGGATAAGAGACAATGTTCTTGTCAAGTTGGTTAACATTGTTTAGTTTAACGTGTAGAACGCATATCTAAGCGTCAAGCTATTATTTTATAGCAATGGTTATTATTATAGTAAGGCGATAGTATATGTTTGAGAGCCCAAGGAGCCTCCTAGCAGATATCGAAAGGGAAGGCGATAGCATCATGACAAAACCAGTAGGAAAAGGTAGAATTAAAACGCAATCCGATGTGCATAGGATGCTTACTATATTTTATGACACATTTTCTAAGGGGTTAGCTGCGAAGGTGGTAGGGTAAAGCGAGTATCCAGCAGCCACTGCCCATGCACTATCGTAGCAAGGTTAAGTTATAGGAGATATAGACTAATAAATGCTAATAGTGGTTTATAAAGTCAATGACATTCTAACGATCCGGCCCCAACCTCTACCCTCTCCAAAGTACCAGCCTTTGAGTATATGACAAACTGTAGTAACCTCTAACGGGCCTCCAGGGCACACTGAAACTTGAGTATGAATCCTAGGTAATCGACGATACAAATTCAAACCTATCGTCCCTGATAGCAGAGTGTTTACTGGGCTCAAAAAACCCCTTCCAGACAGGTTTCGTGTGACTATTCTCCAAAGGACTAGTTAGTGGTGTTAACGCGCTTGGAAACAGTGAATTAGGCCAGTTTCAAGCCACTAGGCACTGTACATACCCTGTAGCGACAGGACAACACCCTAAACTACACAATCTGAGCAGCCTTCTCTATAAATCCCCTCTTTCGGCTGTAGCTAGCACTCGTTAGGGTCGCCTCTCTCTACCCCGACGTATCACGCCCGTGTAACACTTTCGCCAGATAGTGAGGCTGATGCCTGAAAGTAATAGCCCCATGAAAAGCGGACAGAGTGGTTTGACTAAGCTGCACATGTCGTTTATTCGTTTAATAGTCTATAAGGGCCCGGCATTGTAATGCCACTGTATAATAAATGATTCGCTTTGTAAAGGTTGAACATAAAAGCTTCGGCCGAGGGACCTAACAGGCGGAACGGGCGTGGCGGTCGTGGCGGACCCGGGTTAACCGGGACTGGAGGAAATGGCTTCTCGTACGTGTTCATGATCGCTTCGGCAAGCTCAAGGTTAGCATGTCAAAGAGGAGTACCTAAGTTTGGCAAGTTGCGGTTCCATGACGTTCTAATATTCCTCTACGGTGCAGAGCTGCCGGTTGGCTCCAACCATAAACCTCTGCTTCTGCTAATAGTCGCAGGGGTAATCTTCTAAAATTAGAACCGATAATGAGGGTCCTCCTAATAATAGAAGCTATCTTAAACTATTTTTAGGATCGCCGCAAAATCAGGTATCGAGCTTAGCTGTCTGCCAGAAACACCCATGGCGAGTCGTAGCCTCGGCCAGGCCGTAGGGTGTTTATATAACATCTATAGTGCAAAGTCTTCAACGCCTCCGAGCTTATCTGCTATTAATAGGAAGGTAGTAGACGGAAAGACTATCCGCCTTGGATGGTAGAGGCGCCTGAGCATAGAGGGCCGTTCTTGTCCTGCACCCCAAGATGCCTGGTTTTACCCATTACGAAAGCCGCCACAGGCACAATCTGGAGTGGTACATTCGGCAGTCATCACGGCTACTAAGAAGATTCAAAGAGTATATGTATATTAACTGAGGACAAGGCTTTAAATATATTCTGCCGCGTTACCGATTTTCTTTCAAAGTACCAGCCTTTTAGTATATAACAAATTGAAGCGCACCTCCAAAAAATGTTGCGGGCCTCCAGGGCACTTTGCAACATTAAGCACGAAAACCAAGAAATCGACGCTGACGAAAAATTCAAGGATCTCGATATTAGCGGCAGAGTGTTTACTTGGCTCAAAACCGCCCTTATCGACAAGGCTCGTGAGACTGTGTGTTCTCCAGAGAGGAAGCTTCTCGTACTTTGAACAGTGAATTAGTGCTGCAAGGTCAGCGATTCAAGGGGCTGCGAACTGTACCATACCTCGCAGCGACAGGACAACACCCTGCCACTACGCTGTCTCCAGTTGGGCCTTGATGCCTGCACGGTTAAGGTCTTGGCCCTCTGAAAAGTCAAGAGCGTCTACTTGCTGCTTTGGCCCGATATTAACGTCCATGCAGCTGGTGTACAGTTCAGGTTTCCCTTCTGGAGCAGAAACGCTAGGCTCGGTTGGCCAATCCCATACCCAATAAAGGGTGTACCGCTGATGCACATCGGAAGGCAACCGGATATCGTTTTGGCACCAGAGATCCGCCCCTTGAGGATCCGCTGTAATTTTATGGAACCTCTTCTGTCTGTATTGCGATTTAGGCCCTCCATTAATCTGATAGCATTGGCCATCGTCAAACGGTCTGACGGCGAGAAGTCGTCCGCGCTTGTCACCACCTGTGCCCGCCTTATTCCAAGCCTTGTGGATAGACAGAAGGGTATCTTCGTTAGAAGGATCAACGGTCCCATATAGATATACGGTACCGCTGTTTCTTTTCTGGGGACTTAGCTCGGGCAATGTAACATGGCCATTTTCTTGATACTGCAGTGCGAGCCTCGCGCCAGGCCACGCTTGAAGTTCCGGGAGCTCTTCTGTATAGTTCCCCATCGTCTGAGTAGGTTTATATATCTTGTCACTCGGCGATATGGCGCTTCTAACGAGCGGAGGCAACAGATGCTGCATTTGATAATCATTGAATGCGGGATCTTGACGAGATACCGCGCCACGGATGTACCCAGGTTCGCCCGTCATTGCGCCGTGGCTGTCGAACACCATTAGCCGCTCGACCCACGAATGCGAAAGCCCAACAGCAAAGTAAAGGGCAAAGGCGAAGATGTGCCAGATCATGGTGCTTGGACTGGGTCGTAAAATTGTAGCAGAGAGCTTCGAGTTGGACGTCGGTTAAGCCACTACGGCACGCGAGCCAAAAGCGCACCTCCCAAGCAATGCGGATGCGTGCTTTCTGGAATGCGCCGGCCGAAAGGTTAGCCGCTGGGGCTACAGCAACAGTCACCGCGATAAACCATAAACCAATCACAACAGCCCTACAGGCGGTCTTCATACAGGAAACAACTTACTGCTTCTCCTGTGGGTTCTTTGTTTCCGTCTACTGCTTCTTGGTCCTCAGAAACTCTATACTTGCAGACGCCAAACCATTTCTTGGGGTATGCGGCCCTCAACTTGCCAGATGGTACCACCTCCGAACGACCAAGCGTGGCATTGCACCTCAACATAGCCAGCCTGAAATTTTTGGAAATTACAGCTCATGTCGAAGCCGAGCAATATCGAGCGCAGTGAATGGCGTGAAAAATGTAGACGAGAGCTGGCGTAATACATCAGTCTGTCAACGAAGGTCCAACTCTATATACAGATCTCTGACAATTTCACAGACGATAAGCTGGGACTCAACATAGATCCTGCGGATGTTAGGCTGATACCTAATGCAGTTGATCAGTATTGCTGGAGTCCGGTTCCAGGCAAGGAAGCCATGTTTAACGGAAGTCTGTTCGAGAAGTATCTTAGCAAGTTATCTATTGGCCCACTAATGGAGCTACGTCGCGGTGTAGGCAAGGCGTTTCAGGCTATAAAGCCTTCCGACGCGTCGCTGAATCAGAGTCCTGGTTATTCGAATGCTCTAGAGAAGAAACAGGGGCTATATAAGGAGAAAGACGATTTTGTGCAAAGCCTTAAAAGGAAGCTTAGAACATATCGACGTAGGCAGAGAGCTTTAGCGCGTCGAGTAGAAAGACAGGGCGC
>JAMAJY010000073.1:0-40935 GCA_023628775.1 Lecanicillium sp. S3808
ATTATATTATTAGAATAATTAATAAAAATAAGATTATTATAATTCTAGAATAAAAGAAGATAAATATTAAAAAAGATATATTATTTATTTTATATAATAAATAATAAATCTAAATCTATTATTTCTTAGAATTTTAGAAGGCTATTATATATAATCCTATTATCTTAATATTATCTTATAAGAATCTATAAAATCTAAATAAGAATAAGAATAAAGATATTATAATCTTAATTCTAGTCTTTTATTTTATAAATTATAATTAAAATAAGAATTAAATATTAGCTAATATAATTATATAGCTTTTTCTTAAATAAAGATAAATATAGATTAATATCTATATTAAATCTATAATAAAATATAATTAACTTTTATTATATTTATAGGAATTTCTTATCTAAAATAAGCAAAATTAATATAAAGATAATAAATATTATAAAGATCTATTAAGAAACTAGACTAGGAATAATAGGGGCTATAAGTAATAGTCTAGGATAATAATAAAATCTCTTATTAAGTATATTTAGAGATTAGTTTATCTCTAGCTTAGCTAGGAAAAGTTACTAATATATATAATATATTAAGCCTATTATATTAAAAAGAGGATTTCTAGAGATTATATTTTAATCTTATCTAATTCTAAGAGAGTCTTTAGATATAAGATTATAGAGAATAAAGATAATAAATAAATAAATAAGATATATATTTATTAGAAATTATTTATTCTAAAAAAGGCCTATAATAGGGATATTTAGTTTATTATTATTAAAATAATAAATCTAGTTTATTTATCTTTTTATTCTATTTTAATATTAATTTTATAAATCTTAGATTATTATATATTTAAATATCTTTATAATATATCTTAAATAATATAAGAATAGCTATATTAATTATATTTTTAAGAGATTCTTATATTAGATAATAATAATCTACTTATTTAATAAGGACTTAATAATTATAATATCCTTATATATTTTTTATAGTCAGGATCTTCTTTATCTTCTATTTCTTCTAAAGCTTATTATTATTATTATATAAGATCTAGACTAGTCCTAGACAGGGCTTCTATTATATCTGGCTAGGGAGTAGATTAATAATAATATATTTAATAAAATTAATATAAAAGATCTTATATAGATTATTAGGGATATCTAAGATAATAATAAATAAGATTAATATAATAATAATAATATATTATATATAAAGCTAATTAAGCTTTTTATTAGATTAGTTTATTTTAATATAATAGAAGGCTAGCTATATTTAATTATTAATTAAAAAATATTTAGCAGGATAATAGAAGTAATCTATCCTCTTCTTCTATTATTACTAATAATAGATAATAATAGTCTATATAAGGATCTTATTTTTATAAAAATATTAAAAAAAGCTTTTTATCTATTATTATAATATATATTATCCTATTTTATTATCTTTAATAAATAATATTATAGGAATATTATATTTATTAAGAAATTAATTAAGATTAAGTTTAATAATAATAGAAATTTAATTATTTAAAATAAGCTAATAAGCTATTAGATATAAGGGCTAATTATTCTAGAAGAATAATATTATTATCTAGAGGATTATCTATATTTCCTAATTAGCTTATTCTATAGATTTATTTATCTAGGGATAATATAAGATTAAGAGAAGTTACTTAATATCTATTTTATAATAGAGGATATACTAGAAGGCCTTAATCTAATCTAATCCCTAATTACTAATAATTTAGAAAAGAAAATTATAAAAGTATTATTATATATTTTAGAATTATATTATATATATTTTAGCTTTTATATCTAATATTATCTTTAATTAGATATATTTTAAAAGATAATTTATAATTATTATAAGATAATAAGATAATATTATATTAGTTATAAGAAGATTAATTATAAAATTAATAAAGATTTATTTCTAGAAGTAATTAAATAGAGGAATATTCCTAAATAGCCCTTATTATTTCTATTATAAGATATAGATATTATAATAAGAATAATTTTAAATAAAATAGGCTATATTCTATAATATATTATCTTAATAATAGTCTTTATAAAGAAGCTAGAAGATTATATTATAGCCTAGATAGCTAATAAGGGGATTAATATATACTTATTTAATAAAAATAATAATAAATAATTTATATATTAATATCTAATAATAATTATAATAGAGAAATAGGCTAGAAGAATTAATAGAATAATTTATAATTTATTTATAGATTTTTATATTTATAAAAAATTAAGTTATTAATATAATAATTATCCTTATCTTTATAATATATATAAGATTATAAGCTATAATCTTATCCTAAAATAATTAAAGATTTATATTAATAAAGATATAACTTTTATTAATAGATATTATAGATATAATTTTTATTAAGAATAAGCCCTATAATATTATTAATTATAGGATTTATTCTATATATTATTTCTAGTTAGATATATCCTGATCCTGATAGAAGAGAGTATCCGAATACCCGGCCCTGATACCGGGCCGATAGTAAAGCCGGAATCGGAATCGGGAGAGTAGCTATGCCTATTAAGCCTAGTATTCAGAGATAGCCTAAGGCTATATAAAATATTCAAGATTTTTATAATTAATATAGATAATAAATAACTTTATAATATTTATTAACTTTATAAATTAGGCCTTAATATAGAAGATAATTATTAATAATTCTTTATTATAAATAATATAATTATATTTAGCTAATAAAAGTTTAGCTAAATAATAAATAATAGAATATAGGATCTTATCTTTGCCTATTTAGAAAAGATAGCCCTTAAATACTTCTCTAGAATAATTAATTTTAAGAATAATAGGCTTATCTAGGTCTTATTATCTTAAAATAGGATATAATATAAAGATAATCTTAAGAAACTTAAAAATATTATTTTTATATTCTTCTTATTAGAAGAGGATCTACTTTTTAATAAAATAAATAAAAGAGAAGACAAGATTAGAGAAATATAGAATAAAGTTATAATAGAAATTAATAAATTTAAAAAAGCTTCTTATCTTTTTTAGCCTAATAGAGGCCTTCTATTTTTAGATTATATTAATTTTTCTTAGATTAGGCTAAATTAAGTCTTCTATTTAGATAATATATCTAAGATAGATAATCTTTATAATTAAGAAGGAGTATTTCTTAGAATTAAGATAAAGCCTTATAATATCTAATTATTCTAAGATCTGTCTTATCTTCTTTAAATAATCTTTTTATATTCCTAAAATATAAATAAGAATATTATCTAAATAAGCTATAATAAAGTTATTAAGGATATCTCTAAATACTTGATTAATATATTTTTAAAAGATAATAGAGGCCCTTATAAGCCTAAAGGGATAGACTAGTTATTTAAAAAAGCCAAATTAGATCTAGAAGACTATTAGATACTCTTATCTAGAGATAATCTATAATTAATAAAAGGCTATATAGATATTAAGTTTTATAAATTACTTAGTTTTAATTAAGAAATAAAGGATTTTTTTAATTAATAATAAGAGATATTAATCCTCTTTTATAATCTTATTTAAAATATAATAATTAATATAAAATCTCTATCCTCTATTATTCTTCTTTATTAATAATATTAAGATAATTATAAAAAAGAAGCTTATATATATCTATCCCTTATCTAATAATTCTATAATCTATTATTAGAGTTTTATAAATTATTTATATAATATATTATAAAAGGATTTCTATAAAAGATAAGGAATATATCCCTAATTATTTATTTTAAGATAAATATAATAATCAAGCCTTCTCTAATATAGGGGCAGAGATATAGTTAATTTATTATTAAAAAGATATATAAATCTAGATAAGGCTAATAAAAGAGAAGCTCTTTTTATTATTAAGAATAAGAGAATAATATATAGGGCTATATTAATCTTATTAATATTTATATTAAGGATTATTAGTAATTTATATTCTTCTAGAATCTAATATTATAAGAGCCTATAAAAATAGATATCTATAATATAAATAAAAGAGATATTCTTAGAATATCTAGTAGTTTTGGGGATATATAGATTATTCTACTTTTATATAATTATATATTCTTTAGAGGGGTCAAATATAATATAATATTAATATATCTAGGGCCTTTCTAGAATAAGCTTCTAAAAAAGCCTTAATATAATATATAAATATATTATTATTTCCTAATTATCTATATTAAGAATAATCTTATATAAATAGATAATTTATATTTATTAATAGTCTTTTATAATAATCTTTATTTATCTTAAAATTAGAAGCTAAATAAGATCCAGGCCTACTAATTAGGCTATTAAGGCCTAGATTATTTTATAATAGTTATAATCAGAATCTATTAATATCTATATATAATATATAATATAGACTAGAATAGGGAATAAGAAGAGGAATATATTTAAATAATCTAAACTCCTCTTCTTTATTAGTTTATTATATCTCTTCTATAATTATAATTATTTATATATCTTTTAGAAAAGACCTATTTAAGAGATTCTTTATTTTTTAAATATAATTCTTTTTTTTATTAATTTCTAGAATTAATATAATTATTTAAATATATATAGATTTTTATATTAGGAGAAGATTATAATTCCTAATAAAATAGCCCTTCTTCTTATAATATAGATAAGCTTCTTTTTATTATTATCTCTTGATAATTTTCTTATCTGCCTATATTACCTAATATCTTATTTCAGGGCCGGGGCGGCCCCTCGAGGCCATCTAGATTATAGTTTATTCTATAAGAGGGGCCCTAAATTAATTAATTCCTATTATTAATATATCTTTATTATAATTATATCTTAATATATAATATTATTATTATTTTTTATAAATATTCTTCTTAATTTAGAAAAATTCTAGATTAATAATAATTATCTAAAGATAGATAATAATATTAATAAAATTATTTTATAAAATCTCCTTATTAATTATTAAAGAATATATATCTAGAAAAAGAATATATCTTAATTTTATAAATTTAACTTTATTTATCTAGGCTAATCTATTTATTAGAATAAGTTTTTATTTAAAATAAATATAAAATAATATAAAATTTTCTCTTATTCTTTACTATAATTATTTAAGCTAGATTATTATTATTTTTTAATAATATAGATTAATAAAGATAATTTTTATATAATCTAGGAATATTATTAGATTATATATTCTATTAATATTCCTATTCTTAAAATATATAATTATTTTAGATTATATAAAAGATATAAGATTATCCTAAAGATATATAAACTAGGCCTAGATATCCCTAATAAAAGCCTTATTATATATAAGTTTATATTCTATAATTTTCTATTATATTTAGGAATTCTAGATATTCTTATTATATTAATTCCTAATAGATAATAGCTTTTTTTAAATTAGTATAACTAGAGGTCTATTATCTAGGATTATTAATTATTAGGGAAAGATAATATATATCTTCTAGGGAGGGATTTCTAGATCTAGGCTCTTATCCCTAATAGATATATCTTTTTTATTTAGTTATTATATTAGTTATTCTTAATAATTTAGTTAGGATTATAATTATTATATAATAGAGAATAATATAATTATATTAGGATTATTAAATATAGCTTCTTTTTTAGAGATTATTATATTATTTCTCTTATTCTTATTTTAGGATAAAATAGATTAATTATTATAGACTAGCCCTATAATAAGCTATAAATAAATATTAAAATAATTATTAATTTATTTAAGAAGAAAAGGATTTCTTTATTTTCTATTTTATCCCTTTCTCTTTATTATATAGTCTTTATTAGATAATAGATAGAAAATCGATCTATTATTCTAGGCTAGAGTAAGAGTAGGGGGGCGCCTTCCCGATATCGGGAGAATATCTGGCCGATTTTATAGGACCCTTGTCCTAAAAGGGAAGGCTAGGACCCGAGTCCTGGTTTTTTATACTAAGTTATAATATCTTCTATAATATTTTATAAATATTAACTATTTTTCTAGGCCTAGATCACTTCCTTATTCTCTAACTCCCTCTCCATATTATAGTATAAGTAAAGGAATAGGGAAAAAGAATATTTTATTTAATTACTAAACTAAAATTAGTTAATTAATAATATGCGGCGAATATTAAATAAGCTATTAATAAAATAGCTATAATTATTATATCTAGAAATAAAGAAAAATCTATTAATTATATAATAAGGAATTTATTAGGAATTTACTATTCCTCCTTCTCTTTATTACTAGAGTAGCTAATCTCTTAAGCTTAAAATTCCCTATCCCTTCTTATCTTTAAATAATAAATTAATAATAATTAAATAATAAAAGAATAAGGAAATATTTATAAAGATAAAATAGCTAACTATTTTAGCTAATTATATTAAGGCTTAGATAATATTAATCTAGGACTTTATTATAGCTTCTTTATAATATTTTTATTATTTTTTAATAATATTAATAATATCTTTATTATTATTATCTTTCTTAGATTATATAGCTATTAAATCCTTATAATTAATAGACTATAGCTTTTTTAAAGCCTGTTAATTAGGAACTAGTTAGGAAATAATTAATAAAGAAAGAGAGGGAACTTATAATTAAAAAAAGAGATCTATCTTAGAGATAATAGTAAATTAGTAACTATTTATCTTATATTTCTTAATTATAAATAAATAATCTTTATTAAATAAAAAATAATGAAAATACTTTATAATAATAACTAGATTATTTATTAATAGTTATTTAAAAGATTAAATTAATAAATTTTAGATATATAAATATTATTAAAATAGGGATTTTTAATAGCTTATTATTTTTATAATAAGCTAGAGTATATTATTATTATCTATAAGGGAATTTATTTCTATTTTATAATAAATTAGAGATAATCTTATAATAAGCTAGTTAGAATTTATTTCTAAATTAGTTTAATAATAGAAGATTTATTATTTCCGATATTAATAATTAATAAATTAAAATAAAAAGATAAGAATATTATAGATATTTATATTATAAATAAAATAAGAGATTAAAAATTAAAATAAAAGATTAAATTAGCTAATAATTAATTAAGGACTTATTATTATAATATTATAAGATTAAAGATAAAGATAGGAAAAGATCTCATGTAAAGAAATAAGATTAATAAAAAAGAAAAATCTAAAAGCCTAGAAGAATTATAATCTTCTTATATTCTATAATCTTAAACTAATTTATTATAAATTAATCTTAAATTTATTTTATTTTAAATTTATAAAAGAATTAGAACCATAATTTAATTTAATCTATTAATTAATTAATAAAGAATATAATAAGAAATCTATAAGGGCCTTATAAAATAATAATAGTCTCTAAATAACTATATATAGCTAATTAGCTAAATTATTATCGACTATAATACTATAGATAAAATATCTAAGATTAGCTAGGCAATTAATAGGAATAAGACTAAAATATATAGGAAAAGATAATCCTAAACTATAGGAATAATTATAAAAAGATAGGAGAGAAGTATCCTATTATAACCTAAGAGGATTATAATAACTATATTATAAACTAGATAGGCTAGATAGGCCTTATATTAGGAAAGAGCCTATATATAATAACTATATTATTATAAAGTATCTAGGCTATAATATATTTAAAAAGGGGTTATTTCTTAGAGATTAATATAGTCTTTTTATATTATCTAGTATTATCTAGCTATAATAATCCTATATACTCTCTTCTAGTACCCCGATCTCTGATAAATACTAAGTTTATAATTTATATTTAATAAATTTATTAGCTATTTCTAGTAATTTCTTTTCTAAGTTAGTAGAGTTATTATACTAAATGGATATTTCTATACCTACTTTATTTAATAATCTAGGGATTCCTAAAAGTCTTAATATAATAAACGCGCTTATATATAGTAGAATAAGAATAAAATAGATAAGTTATATCTTAGAAGGAGACTATATCTTTTATAAAGGCTATAGAGAATCTATAACCTCGTGACCATCTGACCTGTACTGGATATCAGGCTCAGCCTCTTCATCTTTCAGAAGCCGACCATAGCTTTTATAATTTCTGCTATCAAGAGCCATTATAGCATATAAAGAGAAAATTGACTTTAATAGTCTTAAGGTATTAGACTAAAATGTAAGAGAAAATGCAGCCTCGCGACCTATATATTATAGTAAGGAGTCGGTTTCTTGCCTCTTCGATAATGTGAGGGGCAACCGTTGTAGATAAAGAGTCCCTACCCTCATGGGTCCCTAGGCGTGGTTATGTTGCCTTAGGTTTAATATCTTTCTGCAGTTGCAAATACAAGTCATGCCACCCCGGCGCCAGGAAGCAGCTAATAGAGGATAAGATTAGCTGGTCCCAGCGCAAAAATTTGCAACCAGAGGCACTTGATGGTGATGGAGACGTGATAGTTTATTCTATCGCAAACCAGCCAGTCAAGGTGGGCACAATCGTGGACTACGTTGAAATGCAAACTGAAGCGCAAGCCGGCCTGAACGACGCGGGGAAAAAGCCGTTCTGGTATTACTTTTATATGCCCATGTTCCTTTACTTCAATTATCATGTGCAATTAGCAAAGGAGCTAACTGACCATATTAAAATACTTCAGCGAACAGTCTTAGGGGAACGAGCTACAAGAGCCTCCATTCGGGCGAAAGCATTGCTGAGAGGCAAGGCTCGGACGACGCAACAATGCTCAACAAAGTTAACTCCACAACGGCAAAATTATTCCACGAACCTTCCGTGTCGCTCTTGAGGATGGTACTTCTAACCTCCTGATGGTGAGGTATATCGCTTGACTGCCCTATTGGGACTTGTCTACGATATCACCTTAATGAATCCTGAAACATTCACTTTGGTTACAGTGGCATATACTATATAATATCTTTGGGAGACGGCGTTACGTTTTGCCCACGATTTGCAGTTATAAAGCGCCATTAGGCACAAGCGTCATCACGAGAACTCGGAATCGCTCTGGTCGTTACACGCTATCAGCTTTGAGCCCTAGGTTCACTAAGTCCACTCGTAGGTGGCAACCTACAATAAAATGTGTCACTGGTTGCAAGTTTAGGGTGCAGCGGCCACCAAATCAGGCCACGCTACGATTAAGCCGGCGCATCTCGGCTCAAAGCAATGGGAGGTCATTGTTGCAAAGTCATTAGCCACTACCAGTTAAGCACCAATTTACACCCATCAACGCATATGAAGCAGAAGTATCTGTATTCGGAGCAGATTAGTGGAATATACAGGAACACGACTATGTAAGATTCCGCAACAACACCTACATTTCCATTAACTACTTTCAACAGTCTACGTAGTCAATAAGTAGTGGTGTCGTCTCACAGTTCGAGACTACGTTACAAGACGGGGTATCTGTATTATGTAACAAATATAAAATAACTTTATAAACTGTTTAAATTGACACGGGCTCTATATTTATCAAATCACCTCCCCGCTGGCGGTAGGCAGACTCGCCATGCTATCTCGTGCCCGACAACTAGGAACCAAAGTCGTAAATTTCTACATAATAATAAAGAAGACAGTAAGAGAAGTAAACATATTACTTAAAATAATAGTAAAGATATAATTAAGACAAACCTATCTATAAGACTAAACCCCACGGAGGACTTGGGTATTACATACCACATTGCTAGTAGGTAAATTGAACTGGTAGTACGCTACGTGCGGGCGACGGACCTACTCTGTCTGTAGTCTGGCTAGGCCACCACCGGCACTTCCCGCACCTTAGAGGGACTAAGGAATGGACGAAGGAGTACGGGCGTAGATAGGAAAGTACAGTTAAACCAGTCTGCAGTAGGCAGAATGGGACCGCATCAAGTCATCAGGTCCTTGTACAGTCAAGATGTAGTTAATTCTCCAAGGGCGGAGAAAAGGAGGCCCGGGGGAGATGTTGGGGAGAAACCTTAAGCGATGCTGAAAGACAGGACAAAGTTCAGTCATTAAAACGCGCATATGCATATCGAAACCAGCTGCATGTGGTATGAGAACCCGTGGATTGGTTTGTGTGGGCTGCTTGGTCATGTCACACGGCTGCGAGCTGCCAGTTGTGTGATGGGACGAGGCGTTTTATGGAGATTCATATATACGAGATGAAGCAGCTGATATTCGCCCGATTTGACTTGCCTTACTGAGTGCCACAACGTTTGCTGTATTACTTTTACGCCTGCTAACGCCTCCTACGAAGAATAATGGCCAAAGGGTTAGGTGTGAGAACCCACTCACACTAGCCTCAGCCTCATGCGTGGGGATGTCACCCGCAGGCAGCCGAAAATAGTTTAGCTTACAATGCGGCCCGGTGCCACAAAGGTCATCATAGCCTAACGGCATTTTCGCCCCCTCCTTTCATCTCTTCCCAAAACATGTCTTACTTGTTCGACGTCAACAGACGCCAGCGAGGAACCTCTAGCTATCCCTTCTCGAGGGGAGTGAGACACACAATATCATGCCGAAGAAACCATACACCCTAACTAGACTTGGGTGCCGAACCTGCAAGTTAGTCACGCATTTCTTTTGGGCCGACCACGCTCTAACATGAGGTTGCAGACTGCGCAAAATTCGTTGCGATGAAGAACGACCAATTTGTGGTAACTGCGCCAAAGCCGCCCGCAAAAGCCAAAAGCCGGTTCAATGTCTACGCTCATCGCCAACCGTTTCAACCAACCCCCCGACGTTGTTTCATTTCGGACCGTTAAAAGAACGAAACATTAGAGGCGAGGAGATCGTATACCTTGACACTTTCCGGCATGTACTTATTGAGGGCATTGCCGGTCATACCGGTCGTCCCGCCTTGAAACGTCTAATCCTGCAAGGCGTTCACGACGAGGCTGCACTGTGTCATGTGGCTGTGGCTTACGGTGCTTTAAACCATATCCTAGACCATTCTCAGCATCACGGCCATGCCCAAGGAGCCACCATGGAGTTGGTCTTTCGGCATTATACGCAAGGTATCAGCGATATGCAGCGCATTCTTGATCGTAAGGACGATTACTGCATAAATGTAATACTGTTATGCGCGCTTCTCTGCATTTGCTGTGAAATTCGCTCTCGACGTCCACATCAGACGCATTCGCACCTCCGCCATGCATTGGAGATTCTCTCCGCTCGCTCCTCACAAGGTATCATTGCTGCATACTTTCCACATAGCGTCAATATCTGCTAACAATCCTTTGTCGGCAGTGGACGAAGATATTTTCCTAGCCTTTGCCAGGTTAGACATTTTGGCTGCAGTTTCATTGCGCCGACATATCCCAGTCACGGACATTGGTCGCTTTTCTAGTATTGGCAACAGTGGAATCGACCTTCACTGGATTGGTGAACACGAATTCACTGCATTGCTTGGACAGTTGTGCTTTTTCATTCGAACCGAGGTTGACCACATTCGGTTTTGCAGCACATATAAAACAATTCCCTTACACATACGAGCCACTGCTCAGCGTTTTCAAGAAAAACTATATCATTTTCGCCACGTCTACCTCGGGCATGTTCTACCGGACACGAGAGCGTCTTCACGAATGACCCCAAAGCGGGGACTTTTGTGGTTAAAATATTTAGCGGCCATCATCCTTCTGAGGCCTTGTTTTTCTATGGAAGAGCAAGTTTTTGATGGGCTTTTACCAGAATTTTGCTCGATAGTTGCTCTCGTTGAAAACATGGCGCAATTACGCGACCAGCGCTCCTTCCAACGGCATCAACTCAACCTTGATATGGGCCTCATACACCCTTTGTTCAAAGTCGCCACGAAATGTCGAAGTCCACACATACGTCGAAAAGCAGTCGACTTGCTCGGTACCGTGGCCAACTTGGAGGCTGGGTGGGATGCACCAGCTTTTAAAGCATATGCAGAAAGGACAATTCAGCTGGAAGAAGAGGGTTTGGGTCTAATTACAACCGATTTCGAATCCTTGGAGCCGTCGATAATCTCCGAATCACGCCGTATCCATGTTTTGGAGATCTGGCCAATAAGTGAAACGCGCTCTACCGTTACCTTTCATAAACGTCCAGGAGGTGTTGGCTCTGATTGGATTCACATTAAAGAGAATATCGCATGGTAGTATTATTTCAGGCCTTGTCACTTTGAATACCATGCGCTGATAATTCCCAACCTCGCCTGCCAGTGCCGCTGACATCGCATGCATGCAAGAGCCATTGGCCGTACTGTTACTTAATGGTGAAGTCACTGACGTGGCTGGCAACTTCGGAATCCCGACGCCCGATTCTTCGTCCCGCCAGAGCATTGCCTGCTTCTTCTCTTCCGCCCTCGTGGGGGGCAACTTTGAGGCTGCTGAAGTGCCTTTTTGGACGACTATTTGTCACCATCAATGAAAACAACTTGAGATCTTCGCATGCGCCTCTTCACAGTTGTGGTTAAAAATGCTCGCCAATCGAGGCTTGCGGCATTGGCCGTAATAGCAGAGTAGGAAGAGCGCTATGAAAAGAGACGCATGTATTAATACTATAAAATATTATAGAAATGTACTAAGATATTAGAGGTATATAGGTAAAAGAATTTTTAAATAAGTAAAGATAATGATATACTAAATAATAAAAGTATAGGGCAGCAGTAGTAGACTTGGCGGCCTAGTTCCTCGAGGGCTTCACAATTCTGGATGGTATTCTACCAAAAGTTAGCAGTGATATTACATATTAGAAGCCCCTATAACTGGTCACTGAAAAGGCTATTGGACAGGATCTTCTTAGCCAAGTATATAGGGTCTTTGGCTACTCCCAACTATAATATCTAGTAGCAGTTGTAAATTGGACTTGGTGTCACGTGCAAGCCCACTGTCGATTTCGACAGTACACTGGCCAGCAGCAATATATGAATAGGTAGACCTAGGATATACTAGCTAGAAGGGAGCATAAAGAATTTACCTTTTATCTTATTAATTCTACTATTCCGGTTATGACTCCTGACTGCCTTATTATTTAGCTTCTATACCATAAAGTAGAGGCGCGCCTAAGAAGAGAGCTCCTACTTCTAGTATACTACTGGTTTATTCTAGCGATAAGTATACCTAAAACAGAGAGGCCTATCCAGCTTCTAATACTTGGGTTCAAAGTTCAAATCCTATTAGCAGACATAATAGATATAAGCCTAGTATATATCTTCTAGGAGGTTATAGAGTAGTAAGATTATTATTAAGATATTAGCCTATAGGAAGAAAACTACCCTAGGAGGTCTGTCTTGTATAGTACCTATACTTTAGGATAAGGATTGTGATGTGGAGGAAGAATCAGAGAACAAGGAAGTGGTCAGGGCCTAGAAAAAAAAACCGGCCGCCACCTATATAATGCCGTAACGGTCACCGTAGCTTAGGATCATCATCCTTTTTAGCCAAGTTGTAATTAGGCCACTCATGACTATAACAAGTGCCCGACGCCGCCGGGATCCCGACACGCCCACGAATAGCCTAAAATGGCCTTCGTCCTCTCATTTTTCATATACCTGAATCATAGGATGGTTGAGGAAAAAAGTACACACAAGGAGTTCATCCGCCAAAACAAATAAAATAAAAAATGGAATAAAAACCCGAAGAAATAAAGGAACATGTTCTTTTTGTTAATCTTCAAACGTTCAGCTGGGTCTTCCTAATAAAGTCCATCGTATACGCCGTGTCAATAAACTCGACAAACTCAATAATCTTTGTACCCTCCTCGTTCATTTTCAATGCCATGAAATACTCCGCCTCAAGTGGCCCAAATGGCGTATCTCCTGCCGATTTCAGATGAGTCATGACCATGCGATTGGTCACGTCGATCAGCGGTTCAAAATCGTCTTGAATGATGAGCCGCATATTAGGAACCGTCTTCTTGATTTCCATCACTGAGTCTGAGTACTCCTGGTTGGTGCGGTCTGCAATGCCAATTGAGGTGGGATAAATGCGATGCACGCACTCACTGCTGCGGCAAGCAATCACAGATTCGGGTGTCATCTCGCCGTACCTGTCAAAAGCGGTTTTGGCAGTGTGCCACAGTTGGTTGCGCAGTGACATGGTGATTTTTCTAGGACGGTAGCAATGACGAAAGAACATGTAGCCAACCTATCGAGATGTGCAGCTAGGCCTTTATACTCGGTGTATACGGAGAGTTCGGACCCGAAGGCTTATCTCCGTAGAAGAAGTTTTACGTATAGGCGTTGTTTACCTAGCGCTCTCGGAAACTTCGTTGCTCCGCGGGCAAAAGAGCGGGGAAGTTGGACGGCCTCGACGAAAAGTGGAAAATATCCGCGAGGTTAGCAAATCTGCGTGAGCGCACCAAAGGATGGAGACCTGCCGAGACAGCGGCGGCATGCCAATGTCATTCCACAGAAGACGCCAAACAAAAGTGACCATTCCACGGCCAGAGTACGGCAGAAAAACCGAGTCCTATCGACATTAGGCAAGATTCTGGAAGCAGTCATAGCCGAGAGAATCTTACGCGGTGGAGGCGCACGTCATCTGGCAAACCACTTTGTCGGTAGAAAATTTCGTAGGGTTCTTAGTTAACTACTATTCTCTTATTTTATTTAGCATTCATAGGGCATATTGCAAAGGCGAGCCAAATAGAGAGTAACCCAGCCCAGCCCTAAGAAACCCTTGCAAGCGGTAATTTTCTGATTCGACAATGGCTTATAGTTCTCCCAGTGATTTCTATAACTCGAATGAATTGATGAATGAAGATACGCATACCCTATAGGACGGTGAGGCTGAAAAGCTAATGAAAACTTTCAGTATTGACATTGGTTTGGAACACTATGCAGGCTCTGCTGATAAGAAACCATATAGGGCAACAAACGGGGTTGCTTAATGCAATGGGCATTCAGTATCCGTCCGCTTCTTGCTATCATGTTTCTTTTCGCTGCTTTTGACGTAGAGCAGTATGTGATCGTTAGCTACTTATGATCTCTGAAGTCAAGAGCCTCACCTAGCCTATAACAACTTTGCTATAGCACGGAAAGCGACTTAGGGGCTGTGATTGAGCGTTGAAGTGGTGCTCCTGGCTCTATATGACTGTCTGTGTGCGTGTCTTCTGCTTGGCTTCCTTGTTAACAGCCACGAAACATGACTTGACTGTGGTCTAGCTCCTCCGTATAAGCTTGATGGGGTATGTAGAGTCTATGATGTGAGAAATGATGACTCGAGCGTCAGAGCCTTCTATAGAGACATGGTCAAGGCGAGGGGGAATAAGCTTAGGGTGGAAGGCATGTCCCATCTTCGGTAAGAGTGGGCGGGTTCGCATTACTCCAGCGTTAAGCATGAGAATATCAAGACCAGTCACATTAGCAAGAATACTCATAGCGGCATCTGTTATCGATTTGAATTAGGTTCAAGGCCAGTGCTTCCACAGTGGTGCCTGAAACTTGTTTTCTGACATCTTCACATGATTTATTCGCCTCATTGCTCGTCCGTGCCGCGAGCCAAATCTCAGAGGCTCGTTGTTGGATCAGGAGTATAACAGTTTGTTTTCCAGCCCTGAACTACCACCTGTTACTAGAACGACCTTGGCGCTAATGTGGGTGCTTCTTTTGTTGGGTCGTAGGCTGCGGCGTTACTGCCTGTAACCGGACCCAGACCAATGCATTCTACAGCCTAGATTCAATTCGCGACGAGGGTCTCAAAGTCAGTAGCCGGGTATTTTCTGTACGCGGTTTACAGCCATTGTTGCATCCAGATATGCAATAAAGTATTCATTATGAATGATCTATAAATCAGGCTGTATAGAAAATCCAGGCTTGATTGTTTCATGTGAGCCATCAGCAAATTCCAGGGCAATTCTCACAGCCTTTAAGTGGGTTTAAATGACGACGAAAGACAAGGTTCCTTCGTGCTACAGCAGACAGCCTACCCGGTGGATGTATAAATGTCTGCTTGTGGCCGGCCTCGATAATCCTGTCTAAGAGTGTAACATCTAGCTCCGCTTCTCATGACAGCTCTATAGAGGCTAATATGGTCGGTGCAGCCATTTAAAGCACTGTAAATTTTCGGCTTCTTTATTGTAGCACCTCCATACTTTCTTTTTCTACTTATGCAATATATCTTCCCGGTTTTGCGTCCTATTCGGCCGCTTAGTATAAGCGCCAACCTAGCCAACTCCGTCGCCAGGCCTATTTTTAGGCTCGTGGAGATAACCCGCTCTCCCTATTTGCTAGCCGAAGATGTCAGCGCTGCGAAAGATAGAGTGGAAAAGATCGAGCCGCCGTCGGAACTCCTTATAAAAGGAGCTCTTAGTGCCTCTAAGACCGTCAAACCGGCATCAGGCAATGCCATCTGGTTCCCTAATGCTCCATTGAAAATTTGGGAAAAGCTGGGCCAATGCCATGCTGAAGCATATGGAATTGGGCAAGTTTGTGTGGGCTCAATATCGCCTGGCAACTAAACAGGGAGCTTGCTTTCCCGCTCCTCTCCTGGACGCTGTGGTGTACTACTCTCACCTTCTTTCCCACGGTTTTGGCCCTCAAAATGTTGTCATTTCTGGCGACTTGGCTGGCGGAAATATCGCCATATCATTGCTCCGTTATTTGGAGAGCTCAAAAGTTCTTCCTCTCCCTGCTGGCGTTATTACGTTCTCACATTGGCTCCATCTGAGCGGCTACGCGGAAAAGGATTACGACAACTATGACAGTTCAGCTGCAGACATTCTGGACGGCCGTTTTTTGCAGTGGGGCGCTACTTCATACATTCCAAAGGCGGGGGTCTTGTCAGAAATACAGTCCTACATCAGTCCCTTTCACCATCCGTTTACAACGTCCGTACCTTTGTTCCTGCATGCTGGAGAGGCGGAGGCTTTTTGTTCGGATATCAAAAAAGTTTCCTGCTGAGATGATTGAATGGAATGGTAACGAGAAGATCCGATACCGTGGAACGGCAAATGCAACGCATGATCTTATCCTGAGCTACGATGGTCTGGGTATGAACATAGAGATTGGTAATGTGCCGGATGAGGCACTGCACATGTTTGCAACGGCTAAAAGGAACATAACAACTTCTGATCCGACCGGCTGAGCACCTCGGAGTTATAATTACCCTGTTCGTAACAGAGACGAAATTGGCATAACTTTAGTTGAGCGGTTGCTCCGCCTCCTTGCGTCTTTGTGGTTTGTGACATGGCTCCGTAATTCTTGTCAGCTGAAGCGGGGGGGAATGCACACCCATGTTACAATTTCTCAGCTCATACCTACCCTGGTTACAACCCTGTTCGACGGGGTTTGTAAGATTTGTAGCCGAGGCGGATGGCACTTAAAGAAAAGTCGCAGTCGGAAATGTTTCTCAGTATTCGCGGACTGCCCGTTTAATCACGCAACACCAAAGTCCGCCATGTCAAGCTTTCACCCTACTATCGACGATCACCACCTTGTAAGTCCAATGACGATTACACCAACTACCAGATCGCAGAGCGTATTTCTCAGCAATCGAGACGAGACCGCTCCAGAGGCAGTAGAGTCTTCATATGCAAGGGCCACTTCACCAGACAAGATGTCGCCAGCGACGGCGGTGGCCGGACCCTACGATTCACCGGATGCCTACTACTCACCACCTGAGGCACAGTTGAAGGACTACCGCGCTCTCAGTGGAGACAGCGAGAAAGAGGTTATATGCTATGACACCACTGACAAGATTCCTGTCATGGCAGAGGATAGATATGCATCATATCCGCAGGCTGTGTCAGACCTGCACGACAAGCCAGCAGATTCGGGGGTCGCAAATGGACATCAAATAGATGCAGCCAACTCGATAGCTTCCCAAAAGGAGCCGCGAAAGATATTTGGGATGAAACGAACGCTTTTCTACGTTATGCTTGCACTTATATGCATCATTATTGCTGTTGCAGTTGGAGCAGGCGTTGGCGCTACGGTGTCGAAAAACTCAAAGTCAGGAGATGATACGCCAGCACAGTTGCCAAAGAGTGAAACTTCGGGTCCCTCCAGGGAGTATGCTATTCACACGATTCCATGATTCTAGTTATATTGACTTACACATCATGTTTAGTAGTAGCTCTGCAGCCGTTTCAGAGACGTCTTCGCCATCGCTGACGATTCCCGCTTCTTCTGGATCATCAGCATCTTCGACGGCTTCAGCACCATCGTCAGCGTCATCGGCACCGTCCAAACCGTCCTCGTCGGCTGAACCAACATTTTTGAACGAGACTTCAATCATCTCAGGCTATGGCTTTCAAGGATACTCCAGAACCGACTACCAAAGCCTGTACACAGAAATCATTATGGAGGAGGGCAGTACCGAAAGCGGTGCAGATTTTGATTTCGCCGTCAACAGCTACCAGTGGATTGCAAGAATTACCAACTGCTGTGTGTCATTTTGCAAGAATGCTACTGATGAAGGATGGATAGGGTACCAGTGTACGACCAAAGATAAGCCCGCCACTTCAGAAGGCTTCACGAGGGTGTGGGTCTGGTGCGAGGACGACCACCTCCTACCCAATGCACGGGGCAGGTGTTCTGCACGCAGAAGTTGATGTTTGCATGATAATAATGAACGTAATTCACCTTCTTTGAATATGTTAAACATGTTAAACATGTGGTTTTGTAACTCAGCGTTGGACAAATTAAGATGACGGAGATTGTTGGGCATCGAAACAACCAGTTTATGTATTAATTATGGACTGGCTATTGTCTACAAATGCTGCTGCTGAGACGGTGAGCCTTCCCTGCTTAAAAAACGGCCGCGAGGATAGCAACAACAGCAGCCAAAACATTGACGTAGAGGGTAGCACTGCCGCCAGTGACCGGCATGCAGCTACCATCAGTACAAGTTGGCTTGACTGGTACATTGGTGCCCGTTGAACCACCGCCGCTAGTCTTTGTAGGAACTGGAGCAACAGGTGTGCAAGCTGGGCCACTTGGCTGCGAAACGCGTGAAGCTGTAGGCACGACGACGTCAGAAGAGCCGGGCCCACCAGTCGGGACGGGCGCTTCGCTATTAGAAAGAGCTGTAGAGAGAGAGGTATCCTGCGTTGGCGCTGCCGTGTCGCTGGGAGTCTGCTCGGTTGGCTCTGCCTCGGTAGGTTCCGGGTCGGTAGGTTCAGTGTCGGTAGGTTCCGGGTCGGTAGGTTTTGGGTCGGTAGGTTCAGTGTCGGTAGGTTCAGGCTCTTTTGTAGACGTAGGAGCCGGTGCGGAGGATGTTGGTTCGTCGCACGCTGGCAGTGCAGGCTCGGATGTAGCAGTGTTGAACAGAGCAATCTCCTGCTTGCGACGCTCGACAAGGCCAGGTGCCACGACTCCGCCCGCCTTGTTCCATTTTGGAAGCTCCTCTTTGGCCACGGTAGCAGGGTCTTCTCTGCGGTTGAGGCGCTTGCGAAGAGTCGAGTCGGCAAAATTGCCACAGCCAACGTTGAACACGAAGCTCACGAGCGCCCCGTATTGGTTAGCGTTGAGCGTGATGTCATTGTTGACGTTAGCAACGACGCAACTCTCGCGACTCTAGCGTCCGAATAAGCAATTGTGTTTCAACCGTTTTTTGAAAACCGTACCTTCAAGTCAGTCTGAAGTAGCTTCTCGGCATCCGTCTTGGAAATGGGGATTGGGTACTGGACTTCAGCGCAGTCCTTCTCCTCACAGGCGTGGCCGTACCCAACATGCTGAGTGCCATAGCCATCATCGTCTGAATAAAGTTTGTCAGAATTATAGGGACACAACCACAGTGACATGCTGGATTTCAACTAACAAAGCTCAGCAACGTAACCCTCAAGTTTTTTGATGACCTCAGTAGTCGCTGAGTTGACTGCCGGCGCGTTGCAGGCCGCGATCGAGCTGCTAACTCCAGCGAGGAGCCACAACGTAGATAGAGCAGTGGATTTCATTGTCTCCAACAGTGAATTAGTTGTTAAAGAGTGACTAGACGATTGTCGCCTGGAAGAGCGTAAACGAGTGATATAATGCAACAGTCTCAATTGGTTTTGGGGTAGGAAACCAGAAATAAGACTTAAAGGCGAGTTCGCCCGAGGCCTCCTTTTAACAAACGCCGCGGCCGCACACCAAGACAGGAGGACATGGGTTGGATTTGTTGCCTCAACGCAGTTGTGTTGCAGTTGCATGGGATGGCTTCTTCGCACCATGCGAACCCCATTTCATTGGTTCTCCAGTATCTTTGCCCTGTAAGGCACTTTCCTGCCATTTCCACAGATACCAGGATAAGCTTTTCAGCTCATAAAAGGTACGGACGACAACTGCAGCACTTTTGTAAAATTATGGGGCTTGGGATCGTTGAGCCCCTCACTGGTGATTCTCATTCTTCTCCATACTCCATACCACCATAATGCGTCTTAAAGACTATTAACCGCTGTTGCTCTCGATAATCTCGTATATACGTTAAGCCGCCTTTTCGTATTACATTCGTAATCCAAATTTACAAGACTATTACTATTAAGGACTTCGAACCTGCAGCATGTATATTTATCTACTTGTGCCAATCAAATGGAGGGGCTTTGTTTTCGCCGTCCGCTTTTTGTAATAGCCATAGATATATGCACTTGCACAAGCCGGAAATATAAAAGTCAACGCAGGAACCACACTCGTTGGCCTAGGGGTGTGCTGACTGCATACAACTTGGCTTCTGGCTGGAGCTAACGGCTGAAACTTGACAGGGATGCATCTCCATTACCTGGTCCACTGCGGGCTCTTGGCTGGGCCGCCACACGTCCCGAGGCTGACTTTGCACGAGTACTCGTACTGACTTGACTTAGGCTGATTATACGACCTTTACTCCGTACACTGCGTATATCTATCAGCCTATGATTACCAGACCTTTCGACATCATCTGGGAAAGTGCGTGAATTACGACCGACGATTCCTCAGACTCCATAGCATCGCCCCGCTTCCGTCGTCAGCCTCCACAATAGCTTCTTACTTGCGCTTATATCGTTGCCTTGGCGAAGTTGAATTCCTATACGGCTGTGGCGTCGCTCGCTCGGCATATTCCATCGTATCACACAAGATAAAATCGGAGGAATGTTAACTATCATGCTTATAGACGGCCTCCATTTTTACGGCTACAGTTTACTCGGCGTAAGCGTTCCTAGATAAATCGCCCAAATATAACCCAAACTCCTGATCATTCCAATCCCGGCTTAGATGACGCTACGAGTCGAGCTGTATAAAGAATTTCGTAGGACTCGCACAGACCGTATCGGATTCTAGTGGACGCTTCCATCGAATACAGTTGGGTCCTAAGCATATAAGCTCAGAATCTGATCTTGTCCGTCCGGTCTTCTACGTGCTGGCCGCTCGATCAACACGCTGCAGCCCTAATTCCCTAAGACCGAACATAGGAATAGGAAGCGTTTTGTAATTTGTGTCGTCTTGTAGCTCCCAGTCGGAGTAAGCTGCATGGTGCGTAGCAGCCATATCCGTCTAAAGGCACGACCGAGCCCTCCCATCTGGGCGCTATCCTGAGCCTCACGATAGACGGAAGCACTTCGGCAGGTCTCATGGCTGTAAGTTCCCCCGTGTATACTTCGTCTATAAAACAGCCTCTCTAAGCACAGCATTTACGGCGTTGCGTGTTAACCTTGAAGCACTCGTTGGAGTAGGGGTTTGCACATTTTCATAACTGCCGGCTATGCTCCATGAATTCGGGTTGTGGTTATTCTCTAGGGTCGGCTATAGGAGTATCATGAGAAAATGCCGAGTTAACTAGCCTATACTCAATAATTCGTCTTTCTCTATTTTTACGATTGATGATATCGCGTGTTTAAAGATGTGCTTAGCGTCGTTTAAGAATATTTCAACAGGGCCGAACAAGACGTCATGGAGTATCGAGCACTCTCCATAGGAGGGGGAGATATAAATGCTGCCGCCCGAGCAAAAACGGCGATCAGTTCTCACTCAAGCTTAGTGTTAGGGTGATTGAGATATATAGAGGTCTTGCTTATTAATTTAATTAATATATAAAGTAAGATCTGCACCGTTTTACGCTTATATTCTTGAGAGATTCGGGATTTATACTTTCTTAGCGATAAGCTGAACGGCCTGATTTTGATTTTAACTTCTACCATTTGTGGGACCGGGCGTTATCGTGGGACGATAAATGTCGTCGCTCATGGGAGCAACTAGACGATGATAGGTGCTAGAGTAAAACACTGTATTCGTAGCTCCAAATAAAAAGTATCATATGAAGGATAAAATATATAGGTCTCGATATAGCACCTTATTCACACTTTTATGAGTGCTATCCCTTTATCGCTGATAGAAACTTTGAAGGCGCCGCTATAGTGTTTCACCAAAGGAAGCTAATTGCATCGACGCTGAGAAGAGCTTATTAGCCGTTACAACGTTCAAGTACGTTACTCTACAGCACAGTCCTTTAAGACAGTGCCAATCTCGTGTTTTGCAAACAGGCTCGAAGGCGGCTGCAAACTTAGAAACGCCATGAATCTTATTTTGCGAGCCTCTCTTCCGAAGCATCCACTTGCTTTGTCATGGTAATCCTATAACGAAGCTTTCAGTTGAGACACCAGGGAGCACACCTGCAAAAGTATATATAGTATATGCATCATAAAAAGCCCGCTCATGACACCATTCTTTTTTTACAGAAAACACGTTTCCATGTGCAGGACGTTGCTTCGTACTCGCAACTACCAAAGACCTTACCAACTATGTCTCTCCCCATGCCCCCAATTGATGACGCCGCAGGCGCTCTACAGGCCGGAGAAGCTCCCGGTGGCATCTTGGTCACCGAAACGGCACCGGCGTTTGCGTCTCCTGTGGAACGGAGGCATCGAATTGCAGACACTCCACGAAACCTTATTGTCTTGGGCTTTGCTGAACTTTGCGGAACGTTCATGTTTCTGCTCCTTTCCTTTGTTGGAACCCAAGCTGCTCTCAACAATAACGTAGGCGCTAACGGCGAGCCTGTTACTCGGCTCTACCCTTTTACGTTGCTCTATATTGCAAGCTCCTTTGGCGCTGCGCTTACTGTCAATGTCTGGGTCTTTTACCGTGTTTCAGGCGGCATGTTTAACCCTGCTGTATGTTCCGCACTTCGAACTATAGCACCCTCGATACTGACATTTACTGTTTTTGGCAGGTCACTTTGGGGTTAATGCTTGTCGGTGCAGTTACGCCAATCAAGGCCCTTGTCATTATTCCGACGCAGCTCGTTGCCGGCATCACGGCGGCAGCCGTGACGGATGCGCTCCTGCCCGGACCGCTCTCGGTGACCAACAGCCTCAGCAACGACATAAGCATCCCGCAGGGCTTGTTCCTGGAGATGTTCCTGACAGCGCAGCTGGTCTTGACCGTATACTTCTCGGCGGTCGAGAAGCATAAGTCTACCTACCTCGCCCCGGTCGGTATTGGCCTCTCCGTTTTCATTGCCCACATTGCCGGCACCAATTTTACCGGTACCTCTATCAACCCAGCTAGATCTTTTGGCCCCGCCGTAGTCACCGAATTTGTCGGCTACCACTGGATCTACTGGCTTGGCCCAGTCTTGGGATCACTTCTCTCCTATGTCGTCTATGCCGCTCTGAAGTGGCTCGAGTATCAATCTGCCAACCCAAATCAGGATGCCGATGATGCAGAAAAGTCTATACCGATGGTTTCTTCTTGCTCAACTTCTCGAACGGGAACAGCACTTAGTATAGCTCATAGGACTAGACATAAGAGCACACCGAGCGCTGTGAGCGGGACTACTCTTTGATAGGATAATCCTAGGCTTTATTCGGCAGATGTTGGACGATAAAAACGGGTAGTAGCAGGATAAAGTAGTAAATAGTCTAAATAACTACTTTCATCTTGTATACTTTAATAGCTGTAATAGAAAACGCTTAGAATTCTCGCGTCTATATCGTCTCTATCAAGCCAAGAGCGGTAACAAGAGCTCCAACAGGGCGCCCAACGGCCACTTATAATCTTATATAGTAATTCATTCCGGTACAAGCTTGCAAGACATGAGCCCAGACTGGTTGATAATGTGGTATGAGACACAACACTACCCGAGACCGTTTAATGACCTGGTGTAAGACATAACGCTACCCGAGACCGTTTAATGATGTGGCTGATACCGTCTGACAGCGAAGACCTTGCTCACAAGGAGCCATCCGTTGCATATTTGCTTTTGATACCAACATGCTTTGCCACAGCCGCGACCATGTCTCGCGTAGATGACACTGATATATGCCAGCGCCGGAACACCCATCTAACCACAATGGCTTCCGCCTGCTGGGGGACTAGTCATGAAGTTGAGGCTTCAGGCATTCGTCCTATTTGCTAATCGCTCGTCCATCCCTAAACATAAGTATACTTCATATACCATTTATACCATATAGCACGCGCCGGTAAACTGGGATACGGCAGCAACTCGACCAGGGTCAGGATCAAGCGGAACAAAGAGGCCAAAGAGGCCAAAAGATTATCCAGCACTCGGCATACCTAGACAGTCTTAGCAGGGTTACCGGAGAGGCCCCCGAAAGTTGGTGACCTATAACCCTAGTCTCTACCTATAGCTGATTCTGGTGGTATTCGCCAGCCTAGAGCAAATTGGTGATCCAAGCTGCTAGCAGCTTCCTATCCTAGCTAATTCATCTCTATAATTCCCTAGCAGATTATAATAGGAAAATTGCTTTTATTATTATAAGAGTTATCTTCTAATTATTATAGATTAGAATCTTAGAAAATAATATTTCTTAAATTATAAATATTTTATAAAATTATTATAATATTTATAAAGAATATTTTAATTATTTATTTTAGAAAAAGATAAATATAATATTAATAATATATTATATTTATCTATCTTATATATATAATCTATAATAATAATCTTTGATATTATTTAATTAATTATAAAAAACTAATATTAGGAAATAAAATAATATAAATATAATTATTATTCCTAAACTAGATTTGATATTAATATTTATTATTATTTAAAATTAAAATTATTATTTTATTTTATCTATAATAAATCATTATTAAAAGATTATATAAATATTTAGATAGTTTTTAGAATAATCCTAATTTTATATAATCTTAGAATCTATTTTTTTATATTTTAGTTAATAATATTTAATAATTAAAATATATGTATTTATTAAGATTAGACTCATAATTATAATTATAAATATTAAATTTAGATTTAGATTAATAATAAATTTATCAAATAATATTATTTATTTATTTTATAATAATAGAAAATTAATAATAATATTTAATTTATTTCTTTAATAAATATATTATTTAAGATCTTCTAATAAAGAAGATATAGCCTTAATTAATAGCCTATCTCTAAATAATTTTCAAGAGTTAATCTAATAAGGAATACTATCTTAGGGGATAGATAATTATCTATAAAGGCTAATACTAAATATGCGAATTTATTATCTATATTTATGATATATAGATTAGTAGGGAAATTAAAGGCTAGATTATCTATTTTATAATAGAACGGAATTATAATTAATTTTGATAATTTTTCTAGAAGTTATTAACTTTTATCGACTAATTTAGCAGAAATAATATGGCAGCTAAGCTTAGTCATAGCCCCGCGGTAAAACGAAGCCCAAAAATAGGTAATTTCACCCTAGCGGTGTACCTACTGGTCCCCAGCCTAGACTTCTTCTCTTCCTATATAGAAAACACTAGGGCAGAATAGCTTTTAGATAACTAAAAATAACCTTAACCAACCCTAAGCTAACCCGGCAGTCGACTTGTGTGGAGGTTCCCGGATGTCGTTTGACAAGGCTTCGCCACTCCGTCTCAATCCAGCCGTCGTACCGGTCGCGGTGCTAACACCGCCTGATGTGGCTTGGGCCGAGCTATTCGCCGAGCTATTCTCTTGGCTGAGCCTTTGGCTCTTGTCAGCGTCGAACTGCTCTTTGATAGTCTGGTACATCTTGTCGACGATGGCCACTTCGCGATACACATCCAGCCGACAGTCTGCTAGACACAGCTCACGCTCACGCCGCTCAATGTGCTCGCGGACCCCCTTCCACCTATTTTCAATATCCTTAAGCTTCTGTGGCTGCCCTGTACCCTTGATGTAAGCGACGATGCTAGCCGTGATAGTGGCCACAGCGCCTAAGCCTGTGATACCGTTATACGACGCATGTGCGGCTCCCATAGCCGTGACGGCCGCGCCCATAATAATCTGCAGCGCCAGACACAGCAAGAAGATTGACTTAACCACGAGATACATCCGTTTTCCCATGCGCTCATACTGTATAACGCGCGTGTAGATGCCAATATTGGCCGCTGGGCGGCACGCATAGCCAGAGTGGGACACGACAGGAACCGTGTCGATACCGGTGAGCGTGCGGAAGATGAGCAGCTTGTCCTCGGTGGGCACAAGTGTATCAGGGCCGTTTGCTATGACTGTTAGCGGCCGGTCGTCGGGACTGGTGATGTTGCTGCCTGCAGGAGGATAGCCATGTTCTGGATCACGCGGCGCTGAAGCCGACGAAAGCAGGCGGCGCAGCGTGCCACTGCAGCGATGTATAGACATGAATACTTCCGTTGCGATGAGTGGCGAATCCTCGGCTGGCGACAGGCGAAAGACGTTGACCGTGCAACAAGAATCGGTATCTGTAAAGGGCAGGCACGCGCTTCGTTTTAACGAAGGGAACGTCTTATCTTGACACTAGGAGTCCGCTATGATAGAAGGCGAGAAGAAATTAATAGGAAAAGTCTATATGAAGGTGGTAGGCATGATACCCCTATATATAAGCAACCAAGTACACAGGTCTCAACCGTGAGCTTTTGCAATCACCACACCTCGCGGCTGCCCGCCATTAGCCCCGTTTACTCTGGTCCCATGGCGAGAACATCAGCGTCTCAGTGCCCAACGAAGGCGAGGGGAGCCGAAGGCTGGGAGGAGTCACCAATAGCCTTGAGTCTTTCCTAACGGCAGACGATGTCGGGCTATGATTGGCACCATTCTGTCTTTCCCCCGTCCCTCTTCCGCTACTGGTCTCAGCCTTTGCTGCCGATCCAACGAGCGGCGAATAAATCGTCCACATAGTGAAGATGTGTTTCACTCATCTAAATGATAGTCTCAGCTGAGCTACTTTCGTCAGGATCTTCATTTAGGCGATATATGGTATAGTTTTGCCCTGGTCGATCCCTAAGGCCTGTATGGCCTGTATATTCTTGTGGGCCGGCGGCCGCTAACGGGCCAGCCCCGTATTACGATTCCGCCAGTGGGATGCACGGCCACGGCCACCCAGTACTTCTTGGCGTCCACAATTGACTTCATGATTTACGCACTAGAAAATAAGAGAGGCTTTACGAGTACGGAGTATAGCACAGTTAGTTAGCCCGACAGCTGTTCCCGTTTCGCCACAAACCCTGGTTCTGAAGCCGCTGAGGTGAAAATAGGCACTCATTATTAGAATTAGCTCTGATGCGCGGGTCTCTAGGATGTTTCATTATATGTCCTAGAAATGTATTGAAACAAGACATGCGGGTGTGATCGTCTGGCTGCTGACCTGCTACGGCGCAACCTGCAGGAGGACAGAGGTGGTGTGGCATTTTTGCAGTTGGTCCGGCAGACCAGAGTAGAATTTCGTGGTAGGGTCTGCCAAGCGCTCTGTATCGCAGTTTCGCCGCAAGAGACACTTACAGAGAATTTTATAGTATATGTCAGAGGCTGGCTAGGCCTCTCTGGTTACGTATTGCTGGTAGTCAATTATAACCTTGGGTGTTGTTTTCCTTGCATCACACTATCCTTCCACTTTTCACGCAGCTCAACCGTGAAGGCCCCTCGTCCTTTCTCGCATTAACTCACGCCTCTTTTTTTCCTCATCTGCAAAGAATCATTAGTCGGCACATCCAGTAGGTCTGTGAATCAAGTACGCTTCTTACCGGGATCAAACACGATGAACTCATGCAGGCCACATCCGCCCGGCACAATCGGCAGTACTGGCACCTTTTTGTCCGTGACAAACCTCTAGTAGAGCAGGGCCTGTACGCCGATAGTCTACGAGTACGTTTTTACATGTGCTACGTCGGTTCCCATATGTAGCGGCCGTGCAGCTTCCACCGCCAAATGAGACGCCACGGGCCGGGAATGGGGCTGGCGCTAGAAAGGAAGACAATCAGCCGCGTGCTCGTACTATATAAAGCTTCAGAATACAGTAAAGGGGTTATCGCTCGCTTTCCACCCAATCCTTTATAAGCATCTATAAATTATAGCAGATAAGTTTATACTAACGACCCCAACAGCTACTTCCACATTAAACCTACCAAGACAGCTTCCTTAAATGATTACTTTACCTTTAATACCTCATTCCTGGCCTCTGACTTCTCCCTCGGGGTCAAGGCCAATCTTCAGAACCCTATCTACACTTCTGACAACTAAGATCCAAAGCCAAGATGGTCCTTGGCTTACTATATATGCTGAAGGTGAAAACACTTGGGTCGCAATTAATGCCGCGGACAACGGCGGCGTACCAGCTGACTCACATCATAGCAGACCAGTGTCTCATGGCTTTGAGCGAAAATTATTCCACTTTATCGAATCAAGATCAAGATCTAAAGCTAGTCGTATTTTCGTTGATGAAATCTTTAACGTCTGGAGCTAGCCTTGGATAAAACACAAATCCATTACAATCAGCACCAGCCTCCACCAATGTCTTCGCCGTTTCCAACGTGTGGGCATAATAAAGTGGCGGATGCCCTTGCCCATCTCGTGCATTGATGCCCGCCCCGGCACCTATAAGCAGATCAAAACTCGCGACTGCATCCGGCTTTTCGGATCTTGGTTTGGGGTTATAAAGAGAAGCTATGTCACTTTTTGCCCAAATATGTAGTGCCATCATTCCCGGCTCTGAATAGCCCATTTTACTTACAACCTCTGGGCTGCTCGCCACTGTGGCATCTGCTCCTGCATCCAGTAGCAACCGTATGCAGTTTGACAAGCGATACAAGCTCGCAAGCATAAGCGGCGTCATGCCATGGATCTGCTCATTGACCTGCAACAACGGCTGTGAGGCGAGAAATTCGACCACATCGGGACAGCCAGATGTGACCGCCCATGCCACGGCTTTGTTCATGTCATCCGACGTGGAGATTTCAGGTACCAGTTCCTGAAGTACTTCGAGGTTTCCCAATTCACAGGCCATTTTTATTGCCGAGCGATAGAGGGCTTCTGGAGGGCCTCTTAGTGATGGATCCCGACTTATGGTCGACAGATGCGGATTTGCACCGGCATCGAGAAGCAGCCTGGCAATTTTGGCATGATTTTTTGCAGCAGCATAATGAAGGGCTGTTTGCCCGATCAATATCCTAGAGTCAAATTCATCGACTTGAATACCCTTAACATGCTTCAACAGCGTCTTGACAATCTCAGTGTTTCCGAGCTCCGCGGCATAGGCAAGCACTGGGATAGTGGTATCACCGGGGCTAACATAATCAGGGCGCTGAATGATGAGTTTGCTGTAGTGCGTCAATTCATACGTCAGGGCCACAAACAGAGCGTCTGAAGTGATGCGAGCCTCCCTCCGGATAGGCCGAGGAGCCATGGCAAACAGCTTCGGCAGATTGTCTCCAGCCATAAGCCTATGCAGCAAGAACACGAGTTGGGACTGATCTGCCCCAGCAGCCTCCGCTCGTTGAACATGGATGAACCAATTTGCGTTGCAGTAGCGGCTAAATGCTGATATTTCCATTGACAAGCACCAAAAGTAATGATACACGAGCTTTCCGTCTTGGCCCACTCCTTTGCGCTCTTTTGTTGGTATTACCTCTGACAGCCCGAAAGAATCCACGTAGGTTAAGCATTTTCGCGCAATGGCTTGATGTGCTTCGCCGTAATCAAGATGCGGAAAAGTCGCTGCTCCTCCAGATACTGGTCGAGTCTTGTCTGTGAGAAACTCAATGAAAGAGGGATGCATAACGCCAATACTCCCGCTAGGGCAGAAATCCAGTAAAGGACCGCATGAGGAACGAATTGTTTCTTGAATAGAGGCCATGTCCATGATTCCAAACACGTCTGGTTCGGTAATGCGTAAACACTCTGCGAGTTGAAGCAGCTGAATCGGCTGTATGGAATGTGTGACAAATTGGAGGATGAGTCGTTGTATCTCAGGTTGCAGCTTGGCGACTTTTAGGCCGCATTGCAGAATGCTGCTATATAGCCCGTTCACGTCTTGGGGCAATTCTGATGCCAGACGCTCCACATCTGCACTTTTATCCTGCACGAATCGATCCATCGCTAATCGAGCGCAAAGAATTGATCCATGAACCTGAACACAGATCTTCTCCTTGACGGTCTGATGATGCGTCTCATCTATATCAGACTGCAGCAGTCGACGCTCGACATATTTGGACACATCGTTGTTTAGAGCCTGCTGCATTGTGTCGAGCTGGATCTCTGCAACGTCTGCTTGGCGGAATGTGTTGGCCAGTGAAGGCAGTGGGCGTGATGTGACGAGGATCCTCGCCTTGGGCACTGCCCGCGCCAGATCTACGAGAGCGCCCGTGAACTGTTTGGTGGAATCTTCGGTATCAATTTCGTCCAACGCATCCACGATTAGGAAGCATGGTGGCGAATTTGGTTCTGACGTGACCTGAAGCAAACTAGACCGCAGATGCTGCCACAGCTCTTTTGTTGAAACGAGATCAACTCTGCGGTGGTACCGTGCATAGCTCTCATCCAGCGTAGACTGCAATTCGGAATCGTATGGCAGAATTTGGTGTAGAAATTTGACAATGGCTGACCTCATATTACCACCCGAGCCCGGCTCAACACGCTTCTGGAAGAAGAAGTACATGAGCTTCGCATTATCGCGACGAAGTTCTTGAATCACCGAGGCCGCTATGGTGGATTTCCCCAGCCCAAAGGAGCCTTCAAAAAAGCTTATCAGTATTACGTTCATCGTTAAGTGCGGCTTTAAATACCTGAAAGCCAGAGAAGTCCCGAGTCTGGCGTGGTAGAGGATTCCCATGTCTCAAATGTAGGCAGCGAGGGCAACCAGGAGCCGGTACCTTGGACATGCGTCTCCAAGCACTGCGCAAGAGGGCTATTTTCACCGGAATAATCTGTTGCATGAAGCCAGCTCAACACTCTGGGTAGCTGCTTGTTCTTATAATACTGCTCGCTCTGCTCTAGCTTTTGCCGAGCAAAAAAAGCTTCTCTATTTCGGAGAAATAGCTCCTGCATGGACGGGTCGGCTGCTATCTTGGCGATGAGTAACGAATTGGATCTTCTAAAAAAGACGTGATGGAGGAGAAAGCGGGAGGATGATACCTTGACGACAATGAACCGATATTGACTAAGTCAAGTGGCAACAGTCAAAGTTCCGTCCAGACTACTACTAGGCGGCAGCGGCTCACAAGGCTACGGGAGGGCTTATAATGGCACAGGGGGGCATAGCAGATTATAAACTTACATCAGCCACTCCACTTGACTAGAAACCTATTACTAATATACCAACAAACTCTTTAAGAGTTTATTAAAAATTTATATAGCCTAGCCTAACCGTCATTATCTATTACTATACTTTATGGAATAATATGTTATTCCTCACGTCCTGACCACCAACGAGTAAGTGCAAAGCATGAGACTTTGCGTCTCACCCTACATAAATAGATATATTGCCTAACGACCGGGGGAAACACCTCTCCTAAAACAGAGGCCCCCCATCCCACTTCATCGGCTGGCACAACGAGTACGCCGTCTCGCCGTTCCACCCCGGCTACCTGGTCCTCTTCTGCGAGGTACCGCCCGGCAAGGGAGGCGAGACGTCCATGTGCAGCTCGCTGGCACTCTTCGACCGACTCAAGAAGGAGGTCCCGGGCTTCGTCGAGGGCTGCGCCTCCAAGGGCCTCGTCTACCAGATCCCGCACACGGCCACGCAAGTCGGCGGCATCGTCGGCGGCAACGGCCTGTACAAGGCCTCTGCTTTCGGACCCACGGATGGCTCGGCGCCTCTGGACTCGGAGACGGAGAAGCGTAAGGGCGTCGAGCGCCGCATCATTGAACTTGCGGAGCCCGGCGGCTGGCACGCCGGCATTGACGAGAAGGATGAGAGCATCCCCGTCTGGCACCGCCGCGGCTTCAACTGGACTTGGCAGGACAATGGAGATCTTGAAATCGTCCACCGCGTCCCTGGTATGTCTCCGACTGTTTGAGTTTTCCGCTAAAAGACAAAACCAAACCCACTGACCCTTTTCCGTGTCAGGCGTCCGCATGCATCCAACTCAGAACAAGGCCGCTATTTTCAACGTTAGTCGGCCCCCAATGACTAAAATCCAGAAACCCATTGAGAAACACGTTAACAATGTGCTATGTATTAGGCCATGTCGATACGATACACCAACGCCAAGGTGAACAACACCTGGCAACCCCCCATACCTTCAAGAATGCCGATGGTACCGAGGGTATTGCCGTGGCTCCTCACGTAAGTCATCGATCGCATCATCCTTCCCCCTGAATGTGCCTCATCTGACTCCACGATAGTTCAGCGGTCTGGAGAAGGATGAGATCATCCCCAAGGAGTGGCTCGATAGAATGGACCACTACCAGCATACCCTCACCTCCAATATCAAGTGGGATGTTGGTGATGTCTTGGTCATCGACGTAAGTGGCGAGGAAACTCGAATTAACCCCCTCCCAAGCGCTCCATCCGTATCTAACTGAAATCAGAACTATGCCGCTCAGCACGCCCGATGGGGTTGGGAAGGCGAACGTAAGATTCTCGCCAGCTTCTGGGACCAGCCTGGCATCAGTGCCGAGCCCATGCCCACCGCCTAAGCATTGCCTAGCATCCCCATACTATATAGTTGAACCCAGAAATTTGATACAATTATGACCCCAGAAGAGACATATTTTGGTTGACATTGTAGAAACAACACTTTGACCCAGTGACAGCTTGCCTCCGGCGACTTATGCGCGCCGTATGTGATGGACTACTCAATGGCCAACGACCATGTTGAATACAAGCCTGTGAGAAAGTTATACAAGATTTCCCCTTTAATGGGAATTTGAGCCTGAAACGAGTTCTCAACCGTACCATATTGCAATAGCTGCTTTACGGATCAAGGTGATACACTCACCACAGCACGATTATAGTCGCCAATATCAACATGGTATTGCTCTTAATTACCAACACAGCCCCCCCTTCTAAGGTATTTGTAAAATAACATAGGATTGCTTGATTGCTGATATTGCTGCTGCAGCCTTGCAAGTAGCTCGCATGTTTGAGCGTTGAGTATGTTCAGGGCATATGGTATCACTCGTTACTTGTGAGAGTCTCTGCCTATAGGCCGTCTACCACGTGTGACTTCGGGTCTATTATAATTCTCCTCTTAGTGTGTTGATTTCCCCTTTGCCCTCAGCTTTGGCCCGAACTTCCATATGAATATCGGAAGAGGTAGAGAGATGGCTAAGCCACATAGGGTTAAGACGCTGTTGCCCCACCCGTAGCCGAGCTTGTCGTACATGGATGGAGCGAATAACGGGAATAGAAAAGCGGTTAAGCTCTTCAAAAACTGCTGTGCGGCCATGGCACTGCTGGTGTGCTCTCCATACACATCGATGATATATCCAATCACTACAGGGTAAACAGTTAGCGGCTTGATCCATGACGCAGGCACCACAACGCAAAGAGAATCAGGGATAACCATACATGGAAGATCATTCAGCTGCATACCAAACAGCATAATGAAAACCCCAATATCTACAGTGGTCCAATGTATATGATACTGGGCTGTCCACCCATACATCAATACACCTCCCCATGTCAATACAATGCCAGGATACATGAGAGGGATCCGTGATTCAGGGTTCCGATTTTCAACCTTCTGCCGCTTGTAAAAGTAGTCCATCAAAGGCCCACCGATCTGGGAACCGGCAATCTCACCCAGAGAACAGGCAATGTAGTGCAATCCACTTATCTCGACAGATTGTCCATACTGCTTCGTCCAGAGGTGTGAGAATGTCGACAGAGTAATGTACATGATGCCGTAGTTGAACCCTGTCAGAAGAGACGAAACCTGGATGAGCGGATGAAAGAATAAAAGCCGGAGAGGTCGGGTCAAAGCTTGATTTAAAATGGCAAAAAAAGACTTGCTCTTGTTGAGTTTCTCGTTCGCTGTGTAGTATTGGTTGTTCCCGGTTTCCTTGCGAACCTTGTTTGCTCGCCGTTGGAGCACAACGGGAGCATATGTTTCGTAAAAGCTGAAGAAAGACACAAAGATCATGACTGCTTGGAAGATGGATGTGGCCCAGAAAATCCATCGCCACGTTGTGCGTGCAGCCATGAAGCCGCCAATGATTGGGCCTGCAATGGTTTAGTCGGCGGTTAGCAATTTATCGACAAGACGATGGGGATGAAATGATGCTGGCAAAACCTACCGACAGCAGCGCCCAACAGCGGGATAAGAAGATACATGCCCAACGAACGGCCTCTATTCTCCGGCCTCCAGATATCGCCCAAGACACCGCCAGCCAGCGAGTAGATAGCGCTAGCGCCAAAGCCAGCCAAGAAACGGGCAGCAATGAGCGTCTCTTTTGTAGCAGCAAAGCCGCACACGACATTCCAAATCAAGAACCAGATGCCCGAGACGTGCAGAACAACCTGGCGGCCGTATATTTCGGAGAGAGGCCCAATGGCAAGAGGCCCAAAGGCAGTAGCCAGTAGGTAGATAGAAAGCGACATCGCGGCCTCGGTGTCACTCATGTTGAGCTCCTTGGCGATGGACGTGAGGGCGGGTGCCATGATGGTAGAGACCATGATACGATTGAAGCCCGTGGCGGACAGCACGTCCGTCACCAGCCACTTGCGGCCTGAGGGCCAGTCCAACGGGTTTCCAGCGTCGTAGGGTTCCTCGAACTTGACGAGGAACGGGTCGGTGTCTGTTTCTTTCTGCGCGGGAGGAGCAGCAGCAGCAGCAGTAGCAGAGGTTCGAATGGTAGCCATCTCCAGCTCCGCGGGAGTGACAACCGCGGCGACGACGCGGACGTTGTTTGCAGGGGCCGCCATGGTTTCGAGCTTCCCAAACTCGAAATTCTCAAGAACGCGACAAGGAACAAACGGAAGAGGGAAAGAGCAAGTAATGTGTGATTCGAATGGTGTGAAGAGAGTTAGCACGGAACCAGGATGTACATAAATACGGAGAGAAGAAGAAGAGAAGAAGGCAAAGGGAATAGAGAAAGGGGATCAAAGAGCAAGACGAGGCGCAACGCTGGTAAGACTGGTAGAGTGGTAAGACTGTGCCACTCACCCGATTCCGGCGGGCAAACGAGGCCGTCCCCACCAGAGAGAGAAGTACTCGCATATACTTGTACAATACTGAGCAGCTTTCACGGGTATCATTGGGCGATGTCCGGAAGAGTAAGAGCTGTCTCCACTGTAAAATTGCAAGTGCAGAGCATGTACGAGTACGGAATACTCCGTACGAATACAGTACATTAAAGGGCACGTACCAGGTCTTCTACGAGTACTCTGTACATATGTTGTAATTTCGTCCGATCAGTGAGTCACTTGCGCGGACCGTTAGCTCGCTCCCAAACCGCCTACATTAACTGGGAACTTTTGCGGATTGTGCATGGAGCACGAGGGCTGAAGTGCACGGGTAAGACTCTGTACGGAGTACTCGTACATGTGGATACATGCAGACTCCACATCCCTTTCTCTGCCCCGCCTAATCTAATCAATCAAAGGGGCAGTACTGATTGATAAAGCGCCTCGGCACCCAGCGCCCCTGCCTACTTGCCTACATACTGTGCATGTAGGTTGCATCCATGCAAAAGTGCCTCTAAAAATTAGGCTCGCAGCCTGGCAGACGCCTTTCCTGATCCCGGCCAAAGATGTGGCACCCCGTTTCTGGTGGCTGACGGGTACGTACTCTATACCCCATACCGATTCTCATATGCAGAGTAGATTTCCCTGTGCGTCCGCTGTGCTGCTGTGCTGCAGTGTACTTTGTGTACTGCGTCGGAGACGAGGGCGAGGGCTGGGGATGGGATTTAATCCGAGTGTGTGAGGCATTGAGAGCCGGAGAAAAACAAAGAACAAAATACGTATTTCGTCGTCTTAATTCCATGTCTAGTTTCCAGCTATCAGCCATTCAGAAACACGCCTCTCTTATACCGACACCCAAGGAAAGCCATCCAAAATGCAACAGGGAACCTGCAAAGTAGCAGTGGACGAGTCCGATCGTATCCGTAGGTTTTCCCCAGGAATGCCCCGGCTCCTGATGTTGCTGGTCCTCTTCCTCTTCCTCTTCTAACCGATCCCGTGCCGGGAATACAGAGACGTTTGATTGCCAATGGAGCGTCCAGCCCTACACTAAGAAATCTTCGGGGCCGGAGATTGGCAAAGCCCTATGCCTGGTCCTGTCTCGTGCGAGTGAAGACGCCCCTGCCACCAGTCCGCTCCGCGTCAGCCGACATGCGGTGCCCGACGCAGACGAAAGCAGGCGGCTTCGACAGTCATTGGATTTCGAGTCTTTCCTGGTGAAAAGTCTCGTGGATAATGAATCTGAGGGCCATATTCGCTGTGCTTTCGTCCTGCCCACCGTGTCCGGCTACGTGGTTCGCTCCGACTTCATGCAGCGTCGGTTCTTAGGTAGTGACCATGCAAAAAGTGGTATGTGGATTGGTGGATCCTCTACAGTTTGTCAAGGCCGTCACCCCTGGCGAAGAATCGGATCTGCACAAACTGCTCGAGTCTGCCGTAGCTGGGCTTTTGCTTCACACCACGGACAGCCCCGTGGGTAATTTTAGCGGCCTCTTGGAGCGCTTGACGACCGCATCAATTTCCCGTGGCTGTCGCAGAACTCGATCCAGCCAGCGCGCGTGGTGTGGGTTGGAAATCGGTATGCTGTCATCGAGAGCTGCCGGATATGGGATGCTGCATATGCCCTTGGAATCTCCCTCATCATAATCGACGAGCCGGGAAACTGGATGGAGCATGACTCTAGTCCCAATACCTTCTATCGCGAAGCCTTTGTTCCGATGGACATGACTGCCGACGACGGCTTCGTCGACTGACTACTGCAGACAGTTAGAAACCTCCAAAAGACAATGAAGATAGACGGAATCCAAGCCCTCACGGATGCTCGCCTGGCCAAGGGGGCAAAGGTGTGCGAGATTCTGGGTCTTCCGACATCGCCTTCGTCCTCGTTCGAAATATCCACCAACAAGGCGGCACGGTGGTGTCTGAAGATCCGGGAGTCGAGCTGCAGAGGCACATGCCTGAGTTGATGGAGAGGATTCCGCTGTACAGAGAGCTGTTTGTCAGGCGAGACGTCGTCCCGGAGCCATACGGTCCAAATATGTGGTTCATAAGCGCCAACATGATTGTTTCAAGATATGGACGGGAGGATCTGCTCCAGACGGTTGAGGCCGTCAGGAGAGAATGGAAACAGGAAATTGTGTAAATTCCATAGTATTATGTCAAGTAGCGTCTGCATGGTGAGACGATAGAGTATAGAAATAATGGCGCATTGTTTGCCTGTCAGACTTCTTCGTTGCCTAGTACAAGACTTCAAGTGTATGCATGCAGCTGGATTTCGCAGCGAACATCTTAGGAATCGACCCTATAATTACCGGCCTGAGCTACACATGCCATAACTCGTACCAAGACTGGCTCCATAGCGAAGTCACATGTGCCTGTTCCTCATTGCATGACACAGCCCTACATCTGCATGCAGAGTAGACAGCAGTCAGAAACACCTAAGCGCACACAGCAGCGCACCGGACGCCGTTTGTCGCAAAATCGATTAGCATCAACATCAGCATCAGCCAAAGAGCTCATACACTGGCAGACTTCACAAACATGGCCATCACACTGTACGGTTACGAAGTAGGTCTCTGAATCCCGAGCCGTTGCTAAGCCTCTTTGCTCACCGCGCGGTAGAACAACCACGCACGAGACTCGTCGCGATTGTAGTAGGTCATCGCCGCCTGCGGATAGATTCGCAGCTGTGGCTGACCGACGCTGAGGAGAAGCACCCAGGCCGCCGCGCGGAACATCGCTGGACAGGCTGGAGGTTATTCCCAGGAAAAACATCAACCGAGATCTGCTCATCAGCCGGCTCCCTCGCAGTCGAGGCAAGATCCCGGCCATCGAGGACAACGGCGTCAAGCTCACGGAAGTAATTGCAATCTGCGTGGTAAGCCTCTCCAGGCCACGAGCATCTGTCACCCGGGAAAAGAACAAGCTAACCCGCATGGTTTATATTATCTGGCAAAGGTGTCCGGGCCCGGCCTTTTAATGGGAGATGGGTCGCTTGAGCAGGAGGCGGACGTGATTTCCTGGATGACCTAGGCCAACCAAGAGATGCTCATGATCCTGGCCAAATGGTGAGTTGGGAAAACTCGTCCCGATTCTTAGCATTCGCTCACACACTCAACTTTTGTTTTTGCAGGTATCTCCCCTTGATCCCGAACCCGTCCATGCCCGCACCGTACAACAAGGACGATATCGACGGTGGAAAGACGCCATCCTTGACAATGCTTGAAAAGCTGGAGAGCCAGCTTGACGGCTGCGAATACCTAGTCGGCGACCACATGACGCTTGCCGATGTCTTTGTCGCCGTTGTCTTGTCTCGCGGCTTGGGATGGGTGCTCGACGCTTCGTGGAGAGGCCGGCAACCGAATTGCATGCGGCACTTTGACATGGTGGCCCAATGGGGGCCAGTCAAGAGCACTTTCCCCATTTACAAACTCATCCAAGAGGAAACACACAATATCAATCCCTATGAGCACACAGGGAGGTGACCTGGCCACCGCAACGCGAGTTTACCAATGCGCAGAGCAGGAAGAGGGGGCTGGGGGCGGTTTCGAAGCATCGTGTGTTGCTTCTGGAGTACTTCGGGAGTAGGCAGATGACTTAGAAGTCTAGCGTAGCCAAGCGCATCTTGTGTGGCTCATAAAATGCATAGTATTTCTGCCAACTGCAGACACTCTTGCTCTCTTCCTCTCATGATGGCGCGTAGAGGTGCCGAGACGGGCCGCTTATTACAGGATTTGACTGGCGGGGAAGAGTTTGGAGGAACAGTTCCCCTCAGTACTCGTAATGTCCGCGCCATCAGGTACGGACGAGTACTCGTAGCTCCTCGACAGGCTGGCTGTGCATTTGACGCGGCATTGACGTTGAATGTCGTGCGCTAGTGCCAGAGCCATGCCTTGCTATGTACTGTACTTCTATTGCAAGGCTCTAAGTGGGAGGAAACAACTTTCCCGAGTGAGAGGGCGTCCCTTGTCGTGACAAGTTCACTTCACCGGGCTGGCTCATCGCAGAATGGACCAGCTACGTAGTACGTAATCGCCATGTTTCCATGTAGGGCGCCATGTCGCGAACGCGAGCTTCTAGAGGCGTACCGAGGGTATAGAACTCTTAATATATAGGCTCACCAAAAGTTCCTAGGCATACTTTGTCCAAGATAGCAATGCTGCACTTAGAAAAAAAGCGCAATTACACCCGCAAAAAAGAGATATTGATAAAGCATCAAAGCGCCAATTATCACAAGAATTAAATTCTATAAAATTTTCACGTTAAATTCCTACTATTACGTGCATTTGCCTACAAGCTGAAATTAGGGGTGGCCAGTAAAATACGGACTTTTGGGTGTTGATAGTCTATTACTTAACAGACCTAGAGATCACGATTTTGGAAAATAGAGCAGAGCACTATAGTCTTAGAGCATGGGCATGCTATAAGCAGTAGGCTATAAGCAGTAAGGCGCAAGCTTCGAGCAGTAAGCAGTAAGCAGTAAGCAGTAAGCAGTAGGATAGAGTCCCTTCAAAGCACCTGCCTAAAACATACAGGCCGTCCCACCAGGGACGGCAAACAGTACTGGTCAGCAATAGGTGCCTTAAATAACACCCAAATGCCCTTCTAATAATTCTCATATTCTTCTATTATCATGATATTCAATATGAGCCGCAGTATATATTTTTGCTTTTATAAGTCTACTCGAGGATCAAGTCGAAGTAGCAGCGAAATAACGTGGATTGCAAATTCAAGGTCGTTGCCTACAGGCAGCCCTGGACGACAATCACTATCTTTCTCAGCAATATCCACTCCCACAGCCCCCCCTCCCCCCCCCCCCGATCTTCTATAGAATCGGAGACTTTTCCTTATGGACAATAAGCGCATGTGGAATCGGCTTATATAATAAAGTGCCGGAGTTAATGACTATACCTTTCTATGCCTATAGCATCCGCGCATAGCGACGAAGAAAGACCGAAGTATGCCCTCAGGGTCAGATCTAAATATGCACTATCGTACTTGGCGTTATATAATGACGTCAAGATTAAAGACCTATCTAATAATAACAAAATCTCGGACCCCATTCATTATTGCTAGCAGTTGACTATATAATGGAAGCAATCGTTGGTAGTAGATCATGATCAATGCGGAACATTGGCCGAGAAACTTTCAAAGACAGGCTTTTACGAGTCATAATGAGGCCCGAAATCACCATTTTCGCTCTCGGTTCTATTGCCACGACCGCTTTTGCTGGTGGCGCACCTAGTCTGGATGTCAAACTTGAAATGCAGGAAAACTCCAAGGTCAAGGCCATTATTTCCAACAAGGGTCAAGACAGCGTCAAAATTTTAAAAACCGGCTCCATTCTCGACCAGCACCCGGTGCAAAAACTCTCCGTATCCAACTCGAGTATGTTTAGCTTCTGAAACACGTACATGGCCATGTGTACAAGAGCTAACTGGCCAAGGTGGCGATATTGAATTCCAGGGCATCAGGGTGTATCCCGACTTCAACGCTGGCGAGTCTGTGTTCAAGGATATTGCGGGCGGCGACTCTGTTGATGTGACCTTTGATGTTGCAGAGACATATGACCTTAGCACGGGCGGCGTCTTCGATCTTCAGTCCGAGGGCAGCTTTCATGTCGCTAAGGCTGGCGACATCAGGAACCTCGATATGGTTTCCTTATCCTCCAACAACATTCGAGCGTATGTGGATGGCGATGAGGCGGCTAAGGCATATACTGCCTTTCACCAAACTGTGAA
>JAMAJY010000074.1:0-40087 GCA_023628775.1 Lecanicillium sp. S3808
CAGGGGGACCCAATTCTTAGTTAGTCAATCAACACACATGCCTCAATTCGACCCCGTAGGACTCGTGGCTCAAGACATGCATTGTCAGCGTTGCATAACGATGTACTGTTATGCGTTTTTATTGGCGCGAACCAGTTCGAGGTCCTTTCCGTCGCATAGCTTGGTCAGATTACAGAGGTATCTTGCCCATTTGAGAATCGCGGGGAAGTTGGCCCATGTCGATGACTCTTTTGCTACGGAGCCAATACTGCGATGCAAGGAGTCTAAAAAACTGCCATTGCAATTGCCGGTATTGAGATCAGCCTGGCCCCGGTGAAAGCTCATAGTTCACATCCCTTGTCCTGACGTGACGTTTGGTTCGTCTTGTCACGTATCTGGTGTTGTCTATATCAAGAAGCTTACAACTTGGATAATTAGCCAATCGAGCATGATCGTTGCTCTTGCAAACCGGTACAGCACTAGTAAACTCCAGAGCCGTCTTTCATCGAACAGCTGAGTTGGGTGCCGCTAACGGCGCCCATCGACACGTTAGCGCGCGGGGGAACGGAGCGGCTCTCATGCTTCTTTTAGCTTAGCGCCAGGGTAGCCAAGCTGTCAAGCTGTATGTACATATTAAGCCCCCGAATTCAGGAAGAGGCTCTTCAAGTCTTTGCTGCGGCTTATCAGACGTCGGCGGGCGGTCGGACCCTCTGTTGCCTGTCTATTACCATACTCGAATTGCCCTAGTCCCGGAACGCCACGGCTGCTAAAGCAAGTGCTAAAGCAAGGACACAGGAAGAGTAATGATCGGACGAAAACAGGGCAATAAGAATACGAAATAGTACAGACGGGTTCATGTGTTTCCGCAAGACTAACTATGTACGCGTAGAGCGGCGCTATATGTGGAGTTTACCCGTTGATAGTCGCCTGAACTAAAGAAAGATGCGCGATCCAGGCCATTGTCGCTTTAGGAAAGGCTTTGCTGCTAAGTAGGCGAGCTCCGTCTCTATGTCAAGCCTAATGATGGCAATGGGCAAGTCTTTGCCAATGCTTTTTTTACCGCCAGTTTGGTTGAAGGCAATTTGCCTTGCGCATGGATATGGAGCGCAGTCTTCAGCCCCTGCCCCTTCCCAGAGCCCGTAATTAATTACCAGGAGACCCGTTCGAGGCTTGTGAAAATTTCAAACCTTGCTCGCAGTTGCCGATCTGCCCCGTATTATGAATCGCCGCCAGACAACAATTCAGTCTCTACTATGATAGCTGCCCATGGCTGAACTGCGCCGCTTGACGGCAGCAAGCCATACACAATCCTCCAGAAAGTCGGGGAAACTCGATAGTTGAGCAACTGTTCCATGGACAGCACATTAGCGTCGTTAGACTGTCCACAGCTACTGTGTCCTCAGCATATGCTCATTATACTGGTAGACGCCGGGCGGAGTCTAGCCCTGTCTCTTTTCCCACCGTCCCCTCTTTCCGACAGATTTGCTCCTCGTACCTCTCTTTGCTTGACAATGTGTGTCTCGGCCAACTGTCTGCCGAGATTGCAGCCTGCTGGACGGCGACAAAGTCCGATGTGTGCCGGATACTACGGCAGGCAGGCAGGCTACGACTGTACAATGCTTGTTTGGCATCTGCCGTGCGCCGATCCAGCGGCCATGAACGCGTGCTACAAAGGTTAAGAACCAGGTTTCGCGAGTAAGAGCAGGGTAAAATGGCGCAGAAGCCAGGGTACGATCTGTCTCACGTGTCGGAACTTCCTGCACGACAGCTCCCAGCATGTGCCGCATATTGTCCGGCCGTTGTACCACACATGTCGAGCAGAGTTGGCATATGGTCTCTTTTCAGGCCCAGAGGCGAGTTTGTATGTAGTGTAGTTGGAACCTTTCTCGTCACCTCTTTCGTCCAGTCTGCTCTCCCCAGGCTAGTTGGAAGCTAACGTGATAGTGCGACAGCTCACCAAGCCATGGGCGACGCCACGGCCGCCGACGGTTGTCTTTCGGCGCGGACCCAGGGCTACTTGTCAGAAGAAATGGGTCTGGCTAGCGCACAAGCGGGTTGTTGGTTTGGCATCCTAGCTGGTATTCTAGCTGTCATTTTGCTTGTGACACTGGGTCCAACGTTCCTACGGCTGTCATCTACCCGGACCGTCCCCCCCGAGGCTGGGAACCCCCGGACGAGATACCCATATTCGTGCGTTGAGCCCCGTACATATACCTGAAATGACAGCCTCCTCTTTGGTCTTTGGAGGACTCGGTCGCGTGTGTGTTGTTTGTTTGATAATTCTTCCCATTAAAAGTGGTGTTACTGTTGCAATCTTGACCGTTGTGACAGCAATTTCCGCCATATTACTGCTGTCTGTCGTTGAATCTCAACAAGCAAGTAACAGTGCTTTGGCTGGAATATACCGCACTTCCGAGAGAGCACCGAAAATATTGTTACTTTTCTTCCTCGGGCGATATACGCAGCGGGGAAGAACGACAAGCAGTACCAGAGATGATGCTGTGACACTGCTAGTCGACGCCCTGCGATAGTCATATTCACTTCTCCATTATCACCTTTGTTTACCGTTCCAATACATATATCGTCTGCTCGGATTTTCGAGGCACATAACTCGCCATGGCAGAGGAGCTCATGGGCGAATATGTCGCCGGAGTACCCCATTACGAACCCGAGGCCCTCAGGCGGTGGCTCGTCTTGGTAGTCGCCTGGATGACCATATTAGCTGGGATGGCTGTCATCCTGAGATACGTCAGCCGTCGCATTCGCAAGCAAAAGCTATGGTGGGACGACTACATGATTGCCTTTTCCATGGTGTGGAACTGGGTCGTCGTCGGCATCGGCTTTGCGATGTTTATTGAAGGCGTCGGCTACCACGCAGATAGCCTTTCCGACGAGGCCATCTATAACATCTCCAAGTGGTTGCTCGTTACCGAAATCATCTACGTCTGGAACCTGTGCTGGACCAAGCTGAGCTTGCTGTTCATGTACTACCGCATCTTTCGCTTTCCATTCTTCAAAATCCAAGTCATGGCCGTCGGCTGCTTTGTCGTCACCTGGGCGATTACCATTTCGTTTCTCTTTACCTTTATTTGCGTACCGGTAGAGAAGCTGTGGAAGCCCGAGTTGGATGGCCGTTGTGTCAGCGAGCTGGGTGTATGGCTGGCGAATGCAAGCTCGACCATCGTTTCGGACATCACGATTCTTCTTCTGCCTATTCCGCAGATATGGAAGCTGCAGCTGAAGAGGATTGAAAAAGTCGGCCTGACAATGGTTTTTTGTCTTGGTTTCTTGTAAGTTTTCACTGCTTCTAGCAGCCGCTCTTGTGAAAGCAAGGTAAATGCTAACAGTTGACGCTATCAGCGCCGTCTTCGCGTCGGGCTTTCGAACCTGGGTACTCTTTAACTATTCGAAAAAAGACATTAGCTACACACTCACCCCGTTGCTCGTGTGGTCCGATATAGAAATGTGCGCCGGCATCATCTCCGCTTGCCTCCCGACGATGCGCCCCGTTGTCATTACAGTTGCGGCGAAACTGGGCGTCAGTCGCTGCGTTCCAATACTGCGTCACGATACGCGTACAGGAACAGTAGCAAGTGGAACGTCAAACAGCAACCAAAAATCCGACGGCGACAACACGCGGTCCCTTCAGGCGCAATCCGAATCGACGTATCGAACCGAGAGCAGGAACGCGTTTTACAGACTGCACGACGACTCGGAAACGGATAGCATTGTAATCGACACCGCTGAGACTGCGTCTGCTGACCATCTCAAACTGAAAATGGGAAAGCAGTTTAGAGTTGGCGCCATCGATCGAGTCGGGAGCAGCAGTGAGCGTTTCGATCGAGACGGGGATACGGACGAGCATAGCCAGGATACTGCTCGCACAGCGACGGATGATATCCAGCTACAGCCGATGCGGAAGCCAAACTCTCTTGGATGAGGGGTTGTCTGTTTTTGTTCAATGTGTTTTTCTTTCTGTTAGGTTTTGGGCCTTTTTTTTTGTACGGAGTTGGTGTCACGCGGCGATCAGTGCCTTGCGGTCTCTCTTTAACAGGCGTGTTTAGTTGCAGAAAGCGTTGGGCGTTGGAAAGCGATGCAAGCGAAAGGCTTCTCGATTTGGTGTTTGTTGTATGTAACATATATCCACTAGTCTACAACGAGACGAAGCTATCACTTTGTGCATAGTAAGCAAATACTGTGCGGCACCTGCCGGCTTATTGAACTTGGTGACTTGGTGACCTGCGGTGAATAACTTCCAGAGCCACTTCCTGGAGAATACTGTTTGGTGCTGGTGCCAATATGTTGCCTGTTGTCAAAATATGAATGCTCGACTTGATGCCAAGACAGCAAGACCGCGAGGTTTAATTAAAGGAAGATGACGGCCCAGCACATCGAGTGGCTGTGCCGTGAGCACTATGCCGGCACAGTGTTCAGAGACAAGAGGTCTCTGGAAGTCGCTATGTTGCCCTTTTGTCTTGCAACAATTAACATGGGAGGCGAGCAAGCCTGATGAGGGGCTTGTGAAGCATTAAGCATCATTGTTGCCATCTAGAAGATGATTTGCTCTACAACACACGCACACATTAAAGAAACTCAAAATAATTTGAAATCTAATATGGTCATTCTGAAGAATACGTATTATGAAATGCCAACGCTATTAGTCGACATGGTGGAGTTGGCGTGTGGGTTGGTGAATAATACGAGGAGAGTATAAAAATAGCAACACAACGGCGCCCCTCTCATCACGCCAGGCTGCGGGAATAAATACACGACTGCGCCTCACTCCTGCCCTTGATGAGCCTTGAAAAGGAATGCCAAGAGTCAGATTTAATTACGGCTCTTTCCTCTTGTATGTGCTTGGCGCCTTTGATGCGGAGATGTTCTGCTCTTCCTTTGCGCTGGAAAGCCGTAGGCGATGACTCCAAACTGGCCAAGCCGGCAATGTATTGCCGCGCCAAGACTGTTTGAAGTTTTCGCGCCTCATAGGGCTTTTTTGGATAATGGCGTCTGAGAGTGCTTGCTTACAGCTTCGTAGAATGTGGCCTACGTAGTTGAGTTGCTAGCCAACGTCGCGGATGTCCCTAGCATCCGAAACTTTCTTAGAAAGTGTAAGCACTCTGGCATACAGGATTTCTGTAGCTATTTAGTTAGATTGGCATTCAGTGGAATATGGCAAACATTTCAACACTTTTGAAATGTAAATAGGTGTACTCTTGATCCAACAATGTCTCAGAAAGATTAGTATCCTTGAAGCGGAAACTCATCACGAGGCACAGCCACTCCTGTGTTACACCAGGCTGGCCAATACACACACATCACCCTTCAACTTGACATGGTTCCAGTAACCTTCTTCTCCGTGGGGTTTACCTGTTATGGTAGGAACCCCTTAACCCCATGTTGCTCGTACGGAGCTTTTGTGGTAGGCCCGTGTTTACTCGTACGGGTACGCAGGCGCGGCCGGCAATGTGCTTAGTGGGCTAGTGTTTATATTTGCCATAACTCCCGTAAGTTCCATATGTTGAATCTTTCTTTTGGCTGCAGTACTAAAGCACTGCCGAACCTTGACTCGACTTTTCACATGTTGTGATTCCTTCGTGGCCTAGTTTCACTGTCCACCATATTGGAATGCGTTCTATATCTTATAATCCCCAAAACTACTCTCGCATTGTCAAAATATCCGCTTCCCTTCGGACTTGTTTTAAGGGATTTATTAGTGCCTTTTGAACCGAGAATCCGTCTTTGTACGGCCGAAGAACCACGTCATGAAGGCCATCTGCTGGGCGGCTGTCGCCTCGCTTCTATTCGATTATACAACCTGCTTAGAAGTCGACGTAAAGAGTGATGGTGCGCTATTTTTAAAACGGCTTTGTACCTTGCTTGTCTAATTTGATTTGATTGAAAGACTCCATCAGAGAAACGGCCAGCACCATTGCCTACGGGCTTTTGACATACTACCATGGAAACTACACCGGCGGTACTCCCGGTGTCTTGCCCGAGCCATACTACTGTCAGTCGAGCAAATTACAAAACTACATTTTTGGCTTCTAACATGCTTACAGGGTGGGAGGCGGGCGCCATGTTTGGCACGCTCATAGACTATTGGTACATGACGGGCGACTCGACCTACAACGATCTGACACTTCAAGCCATCGTGCACCAGTTTGCGCCCAAGGGCGACTTTATGCCTAAAAACCAAACCCTCGCCATGGGCAACGACGACCAAGGATTCTGGGCCATGACAGCCATGATGGCCGCCGAAAACGTCTTCCCGAACCCGCCCTCCGATAAGCCGCAATATCTGTCAGCAGTACAAGCGGTGTTCAACGAGTTTGTGACGCGCTGGCAGGACGAAGGTGACATATGTGATGGTGGTCTACGGTGGCAGGTCTACTCCTGGCGAGACGAATACTATTACAAAAACACCATTGCTAATGGCTGCTTCTTCAATATTGCTTCTCGGCTGGCTCGCTTCACCGGCAACAGCTCGTATGGTGACTGGGCAGACAAAATCTGGGACTGGGAAGTCGGCCAAGGCTTGATTACCGACGATTATCTTGTTTATGACGGCATAGACAACATCAAAGGCACCAAAATATGCGAAACTCTGCACGTTGTCCAGTGGTCGTACAATCTCGGCATCTTCATGCACGGCGCTGCAACAATGTACAACATCACACAAGACGACAAGTGGAAGGACCGTGTAAACGGTCTCCTCAATCACACGCAGGAAATCTTTGTTAATGGAAGTGTTGTATACGAGCAGTTTTGCGAGCCTCACGGGACCTGCAATATTGATCAAGAAACTTTTAAGGGATATCTTCTTCGGTCTATGGCTGCAACCAGCCATCTTGCACCATGGACTTACGATACCATTTCCAAACTCTTTGCGGATTCAGGAGAAGCTGCTGCAGCCGCCTGTTCGGGACCCGTGAGCGACAAGTTTGCGGGTGTGGAAGGTACCGCTTGCGGGTTTACCTGGGAGCCCAAAGGGACATTTGACGGCCTCGTAGGCGTCGGGCCGCAGATGAATGCCCTTTGCGCAGTCATGTACAACTTGGTACAAAATGTTCAGCCTCCAGCTACGGATGACGACCGTGGAACGTCCAAGGGAGACCCTAACGGCGGTCAATCTGACTCGGATGCACTGCCAAATTCATTTAAGCCCATTACCGCAGCGGATAGGGCTGGGGCGGGAATAGTTACTGTACTTCTGGCTGGCGCGGTGGTTGCTTGTTCTGTATGGATATCGACTGGGAAATGATTATATACCCTTTCTTTTTTGGTTCCTTGCGGAAAACTCCCTCAAGTTTTGCATTATGATGTGAATAGAAGCTTCTCATACTGTCTGTATAACTTATGTGAGACGTCTCTATACTTTGACTGTCTGGGACATTTGGCATCGATCCAATCGCTTTTGTGTCGTAGTGTGTCAGAGAACACCTGATTTGCAGAGCGTACATAGAAATGATTCCTCGAGTTTGATGTCCTTTATTGGAGACAGTGTAGGGGGCTGGTCATGTTTATGGTAATGATCGTATAAATCCAATGTCAATTCTGCCCCTGTTTACATGTTCCAAGTTGGCTTAAAGTCGTTCCTATCAAATGGCCAACCCACGAGCGTAAGATCCAGCAATGGCCCGTTGGCAATCTCCTTCGCTCGAAGCCTTGAGTTCGAACGTCCCAATTCGCCCATAAAAACTTGCGATTCAAAAAACGTGCTTCTTGACTTGCTAATCAAACACTAAATGTCGCGGAAGCGGAACTGCACTTTCTATTAGAGCCCACCAACCGAATTTTGGGTAACGGACATTTGTCTTACCATGGTCTACAATGCCAGTGGCTTTGACACCGCCGGCTTCCTTATTCATGTCGGTGTCCACGACGCCAGGCTGGATGTGAAATACGCTAATCTCTGGATTAGCAAATGCCAAAGAATCCCAAAGTCGAAATGCTGCAAGTTTGGCAGTGCTGTATGCAGCGAAGCCGGGGCCGCAGTTTAAATGCGCAGCTGACGAAGAAATGTTGATAGCAACGGCTCCCTTGGATGCGTGGCGGAGGAATACTTTCTCCGTATACAAAGCACCTTTGAGGTTGACATTTACAGTGTCGATAAGCTTGTCGCCATCCACATCCTCTACAGAGTCGAGTGGTCCAGTTTTGGCGGCTCCGCTGACAAGAACATCTAGCTTTGTGTCGAAAGGAGTCTAGAAAACGCAGAATCCATCTGTTCCTTGTCTGTCACATCGGTAGGTGCCGTAAAGACTTTGGTACCAGAGAATTCTTTCTCGATGGATGTCTTTGTGTCGAGAAGAGGCTGTTCACGACGGCCAAAGATGCCGATGCGGGTTGCTCCAGCGGCTGCGAATTGACGAGCAGTCTCAGCTCCTATGCCCGTTCCGCCTCCTGTAATAATGACGGTTTTTTCCCTTTGCAGAGGCTTCTTGGCGATTAGGTGAGAGGGATGGGTAGGTATTGTCGTGCCACTTTTGTGTTGGGGACGGGAAGGGAGGCTTGTCAACAGTTGCGGTGTTCACAGAGCCCATTGTGTTCAATATTGCAAGTTTCAGGAGGGGGTGAATATAGGAGAATAGGTCTTTCACTGTTGCTTGTGTTGATATTTGGTACACTATTTAGCTTAGATGTTTCAGAGAACATTCTCATGATTATTGTCAAGATGAAGTATACTTATATTCAAGTAGCTGGAAGGCGACATTTCTATCCTGACAAATGCAACCACAATACAGTTTAGTTTAGTACAATTTGAATAGTACGAGGTTATCTAATTCAATCAGAATAGTTCAAAATCGGAAGAGATTCTTGATTAGTGACTTTGTTGCAATTTGTCGGAACCTCCATAATTGGGTGGCGCATAATTCTTGAGTATGCAAGACAGGCGTTTGGCGTCACGGAGCGACTGGGATCGGCGTAGTACGGTTTAGACTGGTCTGGCGGCGGTTCAGCCACATCCTGGTCAACAAAACTCCGCCTGTACCTATAGTACAATTTGTCCCGTCCGAGGCGGGTCGAAGCCGTCTTCGTATTGGCTGATTCCGGCTTACAAACACAGGGTCATTACAAATGCACTACTCCAAGACGACTGATACGATGCTCGGACATTTTGAGTAGACAAAGAGATGATATCTCAATCATCTCGATTATGCCGCAATGGACGTGTCGAAGCATCAACAAATTGAAATGGCCGTAGACGCCGGGTCTGTCCTGCGTTGCAACCTATGCAATAAGCCCTTTGACAAGCGTAAGACCCTACATACCCTTGCATATGCCTGACAAGAGCTGGGATTGACGTGTATTGTTCTACCAGCCTCAACCCTCAAACGACACAGATACTATTGCCGATCTCGCAAGGTTGGAAGCGTGCCTCGAGCTCGCTCTTGCGCATCGTGCGTCAAGGCTAAAGCAAGATGTGACAATGGACGACCTACTTGTTCACGGTGTAGTATCAAGGGCATTGACTGTACTTACCAGGGATTCACCCCTGTTGCAGGGACGAAAAGTGCCCAGCGCAGCAGAGATGAGCAAAACAAACAGCCTGCTGTTACATACATGCCGAATTCTTTCAATACGCAGCATTCACTAAATAGCTGCAACGACTATGGCAACGTCGTATATGACTCTTTGCTTGGGTATGGTCATCCAAATGAGAATAATGAAGTTGTCGATACAATACAGCATCGCTGGGAGAATTTCGATTGGGATAGTCTTTCTGGTTCACAATTGAGCAGCGAGCTTGTTCAGAATCCGGGCGCATTTCTGCAAACGTCGCTGGATGGCGGTAACTCATTACCTCTTGAGGAAACCTTTCTCTGGCATCGAGCAATAACTCCTGCCAAAATTCATATACCAAATACGCCCGCATTCAATATGCCTGCAATTACCCAAAGGCAGCCTGTAAATATTGGCACAGAGCGTATATCACAGCTAATGCTGCAGACATTAAAGTCCTACCCACTAATGATGATCCGTCAAAAGACGCCTCCCCCGTTCCTTCACCCTCGCCTGGTGGTCAGCTCAGAACTGGACGACTCTATGGAATCGTGGCATAACTGCATGAGTTTGGTGTACATGATAAGTGGCAAAATTGGGGGAAGCCGAAAACTGTTTTGGAGAAATGTGCGGATGGAATGTGAACGGTTTTGTGAGCAGGTAAGGCCCATCTGTTTTATTGCATTCGATGAGTGCTCTGCTTAAACAAAGTTACAGGCTTTTCAAATGAATAAATGGGGGCTTCTTGCTGCCATGCAAGCACTGGCAGTGTATGTAATTGTCAGGATGGATGAAGATGACGAGGACCACCACAACGTTGACAATGTGTTGATTAGAGCTGTAACTGTACGTTTTCGTCAACGCGACTGCCGTTTTTCAATGACTTACGCATTTTTAGGTCATCTCTCCGCTTATAACGGCTGTCAACACGGAAGCATCTCTGTCTGCCGTTGATAGGCAACCTCTTGAAGCCAGTTGGATGAACTGGATCCTGGAAGAATCGAGACGCAGGTGCGTGTAGTACAGTGTCATGTCTAGTAGGAGACACGAGACCTTGCTAACAAATCCTAGACTGTGTGTCTTGTTCCAAATTATCAACCTGCTAGTTCACTTTGAGCCAGCTTCGCTTTGCGAGTCGGACAGTGAGATTGCCCTCTCCCCGCTGCCAGCGCAAAAGCAGGTGTGGGAAGCGTCAGACGAACATGCCTGGAAACTCGAAAGCGAGACAGAGTCCGACGCAAATTCAGAGTTTGCGTTGACTAAGAATGGAAGTCTCCTTCGACTAAACGAGGGAGAGGATGCATATGCCAATGGTCTAACCATGTCCTGCAACAATACAATGAAGTCTCATAGTATGGTCAAGTGGAATGAGTGGTACTCTGGGATGGACAGCATAGGCGGGCTTGTGATGCTCGCTGCATCTTTGATACATTAAATTCGTGTGTAAATGCCTGTAGCCTATGTAGACAGTGAAGTTGCAATGTGTCTAGCTCTTATCGCCACTTCGTCTCATGTCACCCCCAAACAGAGCAACACCCCGCGCGATCACCCCATATTACCCCACCTTGCACCCCCAACTAACATCAGCTCCTCCTCATCCTCATCAGCCATATCATCTCGTCGTTTGCAGCTCTGAATTCCGTCTCCTTTTCTAATTCTCTTCCTCCATAGCTGGAACGGCATAGTATCGCCTGTGGTTAACAGACTCCCTTAAACAAGGCCTTTTCTTCTCGCTGTACTGTAACTCGCCAGTCCCTCCCATTACCCCGCCATGTCGTCTAAGCACTTTGTCAACGATCCTACGCACCTTGTTAGCACGGCTCTTCATAGCCTGACTCTCACCAATCCCAATGTCGCCTTGGATGCCGATAACAAGATTATATATCGCCGTCCGACCAATGATGCGCCACAGGTATCCATAATCGCTGGTGGTGGCTCTGGCCACGAGCCCTCCTTTGCGGGCATGGTTGGCCCCGGCATGCTATCGGCTGCTGTCGCTGGAACAATCTTTGCCAGTCCAGCCGCTGAACAAGTCCGCGCAGCTATTACCTCAAAGGTGGAAACCTCGAAAGGTGTCTTGGTTGTCGTCATGAACTACACTGGTGACGTTCTCAACTTTGGCATGGCTGTGGAAAAGGCTAGGGCAGCAGGCACGGGTGTCGAAATGGTCGTGATGGGCGACGACGTTGGCGTTGGCAGAGCCCAGGCTGGCAAGGTCGGCAGACGAGGAATTGCGGGAACGGTTCTCGTTCTCAAGATTGCTGGTGCCTTGGCTGCTCAAGGCAAGTCACTCGACGACGTCGCCAAAGTTGCACGGCTTGCAGCATCCAATATTGTCAGTGTCGGCGCCAGTCTTGAGCACGTCCATGTCCCGGGGCGAGCCATCAACACCGAAGGTGGCCTCGAAAAAGGTCAGGTCGAGATTGGTATGGGCATCCACAACGAACCAGGCTGCGAAACGGCTAAGCTTGAGCTTCCGCAGCTCGTTGACAAGATGCTTGCGCAGATGCTTGACGCCAAGGATGCGGACCGTGCATTCCTCAACATCAATTCCAATGAAGTCGTACTACTCGTCAACAACCTCGGCGGCGTCAGTGTCCTCGAAATGGGTGGCATTACCACAGAGGTTGTCAGTCAGCTCAACTCCAAATATGGCATTCACCCAGTGCGTGTCATTGCCGGCACCTTCATGACAAGCTTGAACGGCCTAGGCTTCAGCATTTCATTGCTAAATGTGGTTAACACGGAAGTCGGCGTGAGTATGATTGACCTGCTTGATGCTCCAAGTGAGGTTACTGGTTGGTCGGCGCCAATTCGTACATCTACGTGGGACAAGCGCAATACCGCAACGCTCGAGAATGCAGGAGGGGCTGGCCAGCAAGTCAAGCCGAGCGGCCTGAAGATGGATCCAGTTGTGGCTAAAGAGGCCTTGACAACTGCATTGACCAAGGTTATCGCCGCAGAGCCCGAGATAACAAGATATGATACCGTTGTTGGTGACGGCGACTGTGGCATCGGTCTGAAGCGAGGAGCAGAAGGTAAGATCTTTGTAATCCATTTTGCAACAAGCCATACAACTAACATTTCGCTGCAGCTATCCTCAAGCACATGGAGCAGGTATCCTTCACTGGTGACGCAGTCGTCGACGTTGCCAACATTGTCACCGTTGTGGAAAACGAAATGGACGGCACCTCTGGCGCCCTCTACGCCATCTTCCTCAACGCGCTTGTCAACGCCCTGCGCACGCTCTCCCCGGCCAACGCCGCTCCCGATATCTGGGCTGCTGCCTTGAAGCAAAGCTGTGACGCCATGTCCCGCTACACCCCCGCACGACCAGGTGACCGCACACTGGTGGATGCCTTGTATCCATTCGTCGAGAATCTCGGACACAGTGGCGACGTGCGCGAGGCAGCCGAAGCTGCTTACAAGGCGGCCTTGGACACTAAGGGCATGAAGGCCAGCCTTGGTCGCTCAGTGTATGTCGGCGGCAGCGGTTATGAGGAAGTACCAGATCCTGGTGCATGGGGCCTTGCCTGCTTCTTCCAAGGGCTTGCTGGAAATTAAAAAACGAGTGTCCCTGTTAGTCCTCACACATATCGCTATTTCTCTTGCTCTTTTATGTAATGTATCGTCTGTATCGCGGGCTCGATGGCTGTTTTGCTCATTGACAAAATCAAATTGTATTCTTTTCTCTTTCTTTCATAACGCCTATGTCGTCCCGTAAGTCTGAACCCAAACAGACCATTTAAACAACCGTCCGTGCAGGTTGGCCATGTTTCTCAATCAAAAAAAAAAGAGCAAAATTCCATGCATTTCCCAGGAAAATTAAAGTAAAAACCCCAAAATAGCAAAACGACGTCTCGATTTCGTTCGTAATTTAGCTTAGGAGCACGAGGATGACACTATCTCCTCTCAAAAACCTGTTTTTCCCAAGCAATATTGTCAGTATATTTGCATCTCGACAACCGTTACGTTCCGGAAAACAGCAGTAACAGCAGCAACTCACATCTTGCTTATAAAACGGTCCTTGTTCACTGGTCTTCCCTTCTTGCCATCTGCTAGCCTGGGCGTTTCCGTCCACATCTCCTTGACATTCTCCAGAACCATGTTGCAGTGGCGGTCAAATGCCTTGACGCGGGCGAGGAGCTTGCGGTTGTTGCGAATCGAGATGAGCACTTGCACGTGCGAGCGCACAGCAGTCTGGAGGATCGAGAGAGGGCCGGCAGAGAATTCGTGCTCTTCGAGCTGAGCAATCTCGTACTCGCTGTAAATTCCCTGCGTGGTTAGCTGAAATCCTTCTCGCGACGTGGGATTAGGATGGGTGATTGGTTTGCGTACGTGAGCTCGTTGCGCGGCTTGGTCAGCAGCTCCCTGAGAAATAAAATTAGTTTCTAAATGATTGAGAGCGTTATATAGACCTGTCAATATACATACTGAATCTTTGTGTCCGCCATTGTGGGTGAGTCGCGAGCAATTGTGCTTCGTCAAAAGGGTGCCTGTCGCGCAAAATGCTGGATGGTGAAGCACGACCTCGAAAACTCACCCAGCAATCGGACAGCCTGTGTTGGTGCTGATTGGCTGGCTAGTGGAGCAACAATGGACCTCCCTTTTGGTAGTTCTGGCGGGTGCGGGAATGATTATACACAGCCCGCCGCCCTGTGCGAGACCACTCGCGCACCAGGCAGACCTTCCTAGGCGGGCGGGCGGAAAACCGCTGCTATCCTCGGCGTCTCTGCGCGCAGGTAATATTTTCGGCACCCGCAAAAGGTGGAGGTCCCGAACCATACTTTAGAGCGAGAACTGCCCGTGACGTCGGTTGCTGAACCTCGGTCCTTTCTGGTCTCAATTACGCCTTAGCCCGTTTGATGTGCACCTTTGTCTAGTAGGCACACTGTCGATTGGGTTGCCATGTCTTTCCGATCGCTTGCCCTGCGCGCTGGATCCGCCGTCAACGCTGCAAGCTCCGCCAGAAGCACCTTTACCATGGCTCAACAAGCTAGAGTCCTGAGCTCGTCGCTCGGGGCGAGGCCGGTAAGGATGTCCAGCACGTCATCATTATCTATATCGGATTGCATTTTTCTAACTCTTCATGATTCACAATGCAGCTTTCTACAGAGGCCACGTCCATCAAGGAGCTCCCCGGCGACGAAGCCAACGATGTCGTTTTCGAATCCAAGTACGGTCTGCGATCCATTATGCTCAACCGCCCCAAGAAGCTCAACTCGCTCAACGCCTCCATGATTCGCAAGATTATCCCGCGCATGGTCGAGTGGGAAAAATCGGACATGGCAAGCGTCGTCGTAATGAAGGGCGCTGGCGAAAAGTCGCTCTGCGCAGGTGGTGACGTTGCCGCCCTCGCCGAGCTCAACAAGGAGAGCGAAGACGGATGGAAGAAGTCTGCAGACTACTTTGCCCTCGAATACAAGCTAGACCACTACATTGCCACATACCAGAAGCCCTACATCTCCTTCATGGATGGCATCACCATGGGCGGTGGTGTTGGCCTTAGCATCCACGCACCCTTCCGCATTGCGACGGAGAAGACTGTTTTCGCCATGCCCGAGACTACGATTGGTTTCTTCCCTGATGTTGGCGCTTCGTTCTTCCTGCCACGCATGAACGGCTCTGTCGGCACCTACCTTGCCCTGACCAGCGAGCGTTTGTCTGGTGCAAACGTCTTCTACTCCGGCATTGCCACCCACTACCTGCACTCGACCAGCCTGCCGGACCTTGAGGCTCGTCTGGCCGAGCTGCGATTCCGCGACGATGACGACATGGCCAAGCGCCTGTCCATCATAAACGAGACCCTGGAGGAGTTCAACACTGGCTTGCCTCACGACCAGCCCTTCAAGCTGGGAGGCGAGGTTCGCCGGGCCATTGACCGCTGCTTCAACAAGAACAATATTGCCGACATCATGGCCGCTCTCAAGGAGGAAAAGGGCGAGACGGAAGAGTGGGCCAAGAAGCAGCTGGACACTCTGGAGAAGCGCTCGCCCACAGCCGTCCACGTGGCCCTTAGGCAGATGCGTGTAGGCGGCAGCTGGGACATTGCCGAGACGTTTGAGCGCGAGCACCAGATTGCTTCGCAGTTTATGCAGCACCCCGACTTTACAGAGGGCGTGACGGCACTGCTCGTCCGCAAGGAGAAGCCCAAGTGGCAGCCCGAGTCGCTCGATGCCATCCCCGCGAGCGAGAACGTGTCCAAGCCGTTCTTTGAGTACAATGAGAACCAGAAGCTGGGTCTGTTTACTGACCGCACATTCTCTGAGTACCCCTACCCTCAGCTGGCTATCCCTTCCGAAAAGGAGATTCAGGCTGCAGTGACGAACAACGCTCTTACGCCCAAGGAGCTGTTGAAGAAGATTGTCACTTCGCGCAACAATCGTCAAGGTATTGCTGAGGTGACGCAGGAGATTATTTCTCGCAAGACGACGGTGGATGAGGATGGCAAGGCCAAGTGGCTTGCGGATGAATCTAGCGCATCGAGCAAGCTGTAGAGGAGATTTAGCCTCTTGTATAATACAATTACGAGTTTCTCATTTGCGTTCCTTACATTAACTGGTGGTGAATGGGCACTTTCATGAGTGACTGAGCATTATTCCGCCACAGGCACTCGATATCACAGACTTGGGAAAGGTGAGAGCAGGTCTCCGAGATGCGTGCATCCATCTAAAAATGGGAGACAACACCGAATTTTGACTTAATAAAATGTCGATGGAATTAATAATGTGGGGGAGAAAAATACTAATTGATTGTTTGATGACGATTGTCGTGGCTTACAATTACCAAATCAGGCAGCGGGCGGCGTGGTAGGCACGAGCGTGAATAAGTGCACGAAAGTGGGCAAAACACCAAGAAAACGGTGGTGCAGACGAAAATAGCGCAAAGCGACCGCCTCAAAACAGTATCCGCTATTATTGGGTGGTATTGGCGGGCAGTGTGAAGGCTAGGTGTGATGGAGGGTAGAAAGAGGGGCAGGATAGCGATGGATGCCTAGGCGGCGGGATGATTGTTGACGGATGCGTTTTGGGGGGTGGGAGGTGAACAGAGTCACGGGAATGAAAGTGGGCAGAGGATAAGGATGGACAACCTTGCAAGCGTTTGGGGATTGCCTCATGTTCTGTAGAGGAGGTAGAGAAGAAGAGGAAAGAGGGCGAGAGAGGGGAGAGAGTATAAAAGGAAGACGGGGCCCAACTTGCCAGCAAAAGATGGGCATGAGAACTCATCTTCTTCACGCAAGAGAAAGGCGTCTTGAGCGCTTGGATTAGGAAACAAAGTTTGTTTGCATCATCCAGAGTGCGAACCAGACCAGAACCTGCAACGCCACTCGGACCAGAGCAACTTCTAAAGTCCGGAGCAAAGAGAGCGAGAACGAGCGAAACAAGCACACGCAACTTATGAGAGCAACTCGGTTCGGCAACGAGAACGATACTACATAGCAAAAAAGGCCGAATTTGAATAGAGACCAAAGCGTGCTTACGTACTCCCGCTGTTCCCTTGACTGCCCGACGACCAGAGTCAGGGCAGGGCCATTGAGAGAAACCAAGGACCAAGACCATATCGGCCAGAACGGCAGAGCTGATACAAACCCAGCTTTCGGTGAAATAACCCAAAGGTATGTGCTTTGATTGAAAGGGACTGTCTACGCTGCGCGCCGTGTTTTGGCTGCCCTATTCCTGCTGTCAAAGTATGGAGAACGGCGCGGATCTCCGGCCGACGTGCGCGCAGGTGGGCTTGACACAGCGCCGCGGTTCCATTGGCCGTTCTTTGTTCTCCACTTATTTTACAACACGCCAGTGGTCAGTTTTTGCATTTTGCTGACCAACTGGTATGGCAGGTCACTCCGCCCGCCGTTTGCGCTGCGGCAGGTACCTATTGTCGCCGGTCTCGTGCCAGAGTACTACTCGTAAGGTAACTGCCACGGGACATTGTGGCGCGCTGCTGCCTTGCACCGATCCAGGCTGACGCGAGCCTGTGGCCCAGTGTCTTTAGCGCTTCTCGGTGCGTTGCATCGCCTGCAGACCGCTCCCTACCGACCCCCAACCAGCACCCCAAAGCCGTTCTCCAGGCCTTCGCACCCTTCTGTAGCGCGGCGGTTACAAGCCACGGCCCGGCGGTCGACACCACACACGACACCACCACCACCGCCGCCCCCGCTGCCCGCTGACGCACTAGCCCATCTTGTCCATTCTGGTGCTCAACACCACCACGCCAGGCGTCATCTAAACAACACCACCACCAACAAAGGTTGCTATTAACCTGGCGACTGTTGCTTCTTTTGCTCTTTTTTTATTTTATTTTTCTAGCTCCTTTCCTCTTCCATCTCCCTTCCCTCTCCCATCTCTCTTATTCCATTCTCCCTTCCCGTTTCGGCCAATTTCAAGCTACCCTTGCTAAACGGCCAAGATCCACTTTCGGACGCGCGACTCGGAACGGTAGCTTTGGCGCGTCACGAACATGACGCCCGCCTCCCAATTTTGACAAAGGGCCGCCGCTTACCAAATCTCTCCAGATTCCAATTCAGCACCGCAGCAAATCCTCATTCACGCAACTTCACTTCAGCACTTTTCCCTTTTTCCCTTCCCTGTCTTTTTGGCAACACGTACCCCGGAAAGCTCGTCTGTGTTTCCAGCTACGGGCTTTCTCCCATTTTGCTGCAGCAGACATCACCTCTAGCAGCCGGCCATGGCCTCGCCGCTGCCGTCAAATTCCGCCGCAGGCGGTTGGAATGGCAACTCTCACCAGATGTCTTCCGGCCAGCCCGATGATTCCGGCGTGCAAATAAGGCCAATGGGCTGTATGTATTCATGTCGTTCCTAAGCTTTCCCTGGCAGAGCTGTCTAACGCGTGTCCGCTATAACAGTAAAGGTCCATTACACGTTCGACAAGGAGGCCAAGGTCAACTGCCTCGCGAGATACCCGCAAACGCTTCAGATTCAGACGATACCGATCGACGAGGCGAATTCCATTGGCGTTGTCGACTTGAGGGCTTGCGTGCAGGCCGTTACAGAGTGCAGCCCCGAGCTCGCTGGGATGGACTGTGACTACACCATATATGCTGTCGACTATTCAGAACCAGACATGCCACAGGTCGGCCAGGGCATGCTCTCCTGGGCCTTGGACGCCTTGATACGAGGGGACATGAATGGGCAGCAACCAAAACTCGTCACCGGACGCGTCACCAGGAACTTGCTCGGTGTATTTGGTGGAGGTAACAAGGAGACTCTAGAGGTCAAGCTCCGTTTGTCGAGCTCACCCAAGCCTCAGTGGTCAACAGACAGCTTTGACCTGCAGGCCGGGCGCTCCATGGACATGGCAATGACGCCAGGCGGCACGTCAGAATGGAATTCTTTCATGCAGAGCAACCCACAGATTGGTCAGCAGCAACAAGTTTCTCGCGTTGCCTCGCCAGCCGTGTCTCAAGGCCTTCCCGCTACCATGGAGAGACGAGATTCGTTTGGTCCCGCCTCCCAACAAAATGCTCCAGCAAACGAAGTGCAGCGAGTGGCACCTGTTCCCGTTGATCCTGGCTCAGCTCCAAACACGCAGGGCGGTTCATCTCGGCCGTCGAGTAGAACTTCGAACAGAGCACCACGGAAGAGGCAGCCCACAGGCCGGCCCCGTGGACGACCAAGGAAGAAGCCTCTCGAAGGCAGCACATCAGGCTATGAAGATGGTACCGAAGGCGAGGATGGCCCAACCAAGAAGCGTGCAAAGATCACCAAGGCTGAGAGGTCGACAACGAACCCTTTCTCTGGCGGTCCTGAGTCGCTTCGCGTGGCCGCTAGCACCTCTGGCTCATTACGCTCGTTCCGTCCTATTGGACCCAAGCCCGACGCTGGAAACGATAATCACCTCCAAGAAGTCCCCCGAGCTCCGACGCCAGTGCCAAACGGTCCTATATTTCCTGGACGGTCCATCAAGCCGCGTCGAGAATCGACGTTAAGCCAAAAGCCTACCAGCTATAATGACTCAAGGCAACCACTTTCTCCTAGCCAGGAAGATGGTCGCTCGCCCGAATCTATCGCTCCCACGCCCGCATATTCCGAAGACAGCCCTGGCTACATTGGTTCATCACCACCAGTGCAGCGCACCACTCCTTTCATCCGATCAAGTCCGCCGCCCTCTAGCCCCATCTTGCCTCCTATGCCGCCTGCAGACATCCCAAGAGATGCGAGCTTCGTAACGGACAATGGCGACGGCGGCTTTGGCGAAGAGTCCCTCCCTCCGCCTCAGCAGATGACTACAAAATATGAGCATCAGCAGCACGGCCAGAAGCGGCCAACAGAAGCACGAAACGCGAACGGTGTACCTATTCAGGTCTTCCAAATGCAAAATGGACCAGAGGGTCAGGACTTGGTGCACATCTGCAGCTATAACTCGTCTTTTCTGAATAATTCACAACAGCAGCACCATCAACAGCACAACCAACAGCAACACGAGCAACCTTCATTACCACCTATGAAGCAGACCAAACAACGTCAATTAGCTCCCAAGCCTGCCACAAAAAAGGAACACGTTCCTTCTCCTCCTGGAATGGCACCGACTCCTCCTCCTACCACAGATGCAGCGGAAAAGCCGGCTAGTCCCGCACCGCAAGAACCTACACAGTCGACCACCGAAAGCAACGGCCAAGCAAAGACGAGTCCAGTAACCGCTCCAGTCCAACCTGCACCAGAGAACGAGTGCCCTGCATTTGAGAGGCCGTCTTCTCAACCGGCTACGAACGTCCCCGCAGACAAGGCAAAGAAGCCTCTCGCTCGGTCACAGTCTGCGGGGCCGCTACTGTTGCCAACAATGCCTGCAAGCGAGCCGGCTGGTCCGTCTTCCCTCTCACAGTCGACGTCTGCGGCCAAGGAAGACGAGGGTTCTACTTCTGAATTACCCAACCCTCGTCGCGGTACCTTTTCCGAACCGCTCTCTCTGTCTGTCCCAGCAAGCGACCCAGTCGGGCCTTCGGCTTCTTCACAAGCAACGAAGCTGAGTCTGCCGGAAGTACCAGTGCCACCCAGCGAGCCCGCAGGCGTACCTCCCTCGTCACCTCCGGCGGAGAGATCCAACAAGAACATTGTCAAGAAACATGCTATTAGACAACGGTTGGAAGAGGCAATCATGAATGGCGAATTGCCTCCTTACTGCACCAACTGTGGTGCCATAGATACACCTACCTGGCGGAAGATTTGGATTCAGGAGCACGAAGGCGCTCCTCCAGAGGATGTTGAGTTCTCTGAGAAGCCTGGCAAAATCACGGCCATTGAGATCCTGAAGCGAGATGACGATAACAAGCCCACATTGCACCGCATTGTCAAAAAGGGACTTGGCCCAAGTGAGGACAAGTCGCAGTGGCAAGAACTGCTATTGTGCAACCCATGTGGCATTTGGCTCTCAAAGTGTAAATCACACCGCCCCCGAGACCGCTGGGACAAGGATTCTGAGCGCCGCAAACGAGGTGCTGGTCGTTCCAAGAAGTCACGCAGCAAGACTGACCTCTTGATTAACCCTACGTCTGAAGCTTACCTGCACACTGATGCGATGGGCCCCACGGAGCCATCATCACCAAAATGGTATGGCAACGCTGCGGATTCTGGTCCAGACGGTTTGGTTCGTGCAGCATCGCAGGCTAGCGCTTCTTCAGCCGGCAACAATAGTCACACGGAAACGCAGTCAGTCCCAGGAACTACGCACTCGAGAGCTAGCGATGGAGGCGAGGCCAAGAGTCCAGCTGAAATTGCTATGGACCACGCTCTGGGAACGACAAAACGACTGCTATTCCCGTCTCCGCGGAAAGACGGCTCGCCAAAGGTACTTGGCAATGTCGACGTCAACGTCATGACAACCGATGAATGTCGTGATAAGAGCCTTGCGACGGGTAAAGAAAACGTTGCAACTGTTGAGGACCAAGGCCAAAAGGATGGCGACGACCTCGAGGCTCTGTTTCGAAGCCCGGCCATTGGTCGGCCATCCACTCCTCCGCCAAGGGGCAAAGATGCAGCTGCTGCCGAGCCTTTCAAGACGCCATCGCGACCAACGCCAAGCCACCGACCTATCACCAGGAGTGTATCGCGGTCGCTACGCTCGGTTCGGTCAGTTTCGTCGCCAAACCAGTTGGCACTCATGCACGCAACGCCGAGTAAGACTCCTCGACCAGGCAGCATGACGGTTCGCCGCAGCCCAAGGATTAATCCTCCCAACATGGATGTTTTTGATACGCCAATTTCTCGATCCATCAACCAGCTGCTGTCGGAGCCCAACGGCTTCGGCCTTGACAGCGAGCTTGATCTCAACCATTTGCCAACGCTTGAGGGCAACCACGATGCCCTACTAGACTTTGGCAACTTCCTCAGTACAGATGGTATTATGCCAAGCTCTCCACCTCGCGGAAGCTCCCTCTCATTTGATTATGAGGCATCCTGGGCCCAATGGAGCATGGACGCACAGCCCCAGGACAATGAATGATTTTTAAGGAAAGCGCTCGTTTGATTTTCTTGTTCATTTTTATTATTACCGACAGCGAAAGAATTGCTATGGCTGGAGTTTCGGAACAGGGCGTTTTAAAAGGCAAAACGGTTTGCATTGCGGTATAGGGACTTTAAGGACACGAGTCCTCATAAATTAGGCGTTGCTTGCTTGAGAGAAGCATTTTCTGCTTCCCCTCATGAAGATGTGAATAATGATATAAAATTCTAAAATATTGCTAAGCACTCTTTTATTTTTCTCCGTGATGAATTAAACCAAAGTTGCAGGCTTCTAGCGCTTGTGTAAGCTGCTGCCAACCCAGTGGGGCAGCTCAAAGCGCCTCATCAGTCAATTAACGCGGGCACTGAGTACAAACGCGTCCAGTCGCGTCTCCCACCCCACTACGGACTTGATATTCACCCTTGTCCCAGCAACGAACGACATGACCAAAACGTCGTAGCAGGTATAAACCGCGCCTCTCAACGCAAGATACTATTTCAATCCGATACGTCTCAGTCCCGTCGCGTGCCCAGCATGGCCGAAGCAGATCTACAGCGGCTCTTCTCGGCCAACAAGGCCATCGAGCCCGACATTCTCAGCGAGCTAGAGTCCATGATGCGCCTGCACGACCTCTCGGCCGAAGACCTCTTTTTCAAGTGGGAGTCGTACTGTATCAAGATGGATCTTGACGCGGGCGCGCTCACACTTGCAAACGCGCGCGGCCTCAAGCAGAGCATTCAGGACGCACTCGAAAAGGCGGCTCACGTTCCCAGCAAGCCGGAGCGCAAGGTTGCCGCCACGCCTAGGGCTGGACATCAAAGTGCTGCGAATGGAGGAGACATGTATGGTATGCTGGATGGGCTGGTGCCCAGTACGCCTGCTTCGGGGGGCAAGTTGGGTAGAGTGCCGGGTAGTGGTGGGAGTGGATTGAGGAAGAAGATGGAGGCGTCCAAATTGAATAGCTCGCCGGCTGGGGGTATGGGCGAGCAGCTAAAGTCTATGAATGGGCTACCGTGAGTTATAAGTTCCAAGATATCGCGACCGCAACATGTTGGCTGACTGGGTGTTTGGCGATTTTTCAAGACCACCGTCGCCGTTTAGCGACCGCCAGAACCCTGGCGAAATCGTCGAGGTCCTCAACGACAAGCTTGCCGCCGCTGAGCCGCCGATTGCGCCATACGCCGAGCCACGTATCAAACTGACCGCTGCCTCCGATCAAAAGAAAATGGCCTACAAGCCCTTGGCTGTGAAGCTGTCCGAGGCGAGCGAAATCCTGGACGACCGTATCGACGACGTTGCGACGCTGGTCCAGCAGCACCACAGTTTGGACGAGTCTGCATTTGGCAGCGCCGCAAGCCAGGGGACAGCAGAAATAGTCGCCGTTGGCCGTATAGCATCCGACTCCACAGAGGGTAAGCTCAACGCTGCTTCGCTAGTGCTCGAGACCTCGCGCCGGACAGGCATGGGTTTCCGTGTGCCGCTGCGCATGGACGCCATCAAGAGCTGGGGCTTTTTCCCGGGCCAGATTGTCGCGCTCAAGGGCACAAATGCCACTGGCAACGAGTTTGTGGTTAGCGAGGTGCTTGAAATGCCGTTACTGCCTAACGCGGCTTCGCCTACGGATGCGCTTAGAATTCACAAGAACAAGATGAATGCTGGAGATGAGGATGTAATGATGGATGATGAAGCTGCTGACCCTGCGCCGCTTAGTATTATCTATGCTGCTGGGCCGTACACGGCGGATGATAACCTCGACTTTGAGCCGTTGCATGCGTTGTGCAGTCAGGCAGCTGATACCTATGCCGACGCGCTGGTTCTGACTGGGCCGTTTATCGATATTGACCACCCCCTTGTTGCGACGGGTGACTTTGATTTGCCTGATGAAGCTATCCCTGACCCTGACACGGCCACCATGTCTACCGTCTTCAAATACCTCTTTGCCCCTGCCATCAATCGCCTGGCTACCTCTAACCCGCATATTACCATTATCCTCGTCCCATCTGTGCGTGATGTGATTGACAAGCACGTCTCATGGCCACAGGATGCCATTCCTCGAAAGGAACTCGGTCTGCCCAAGGCTGCGCGCATTGTCTCAAATCCGATGACGTTGTCTGTCAACGAGGTTGTCGTGGGTCTTTCGAGCCAAGACGTACTGTATGAGCTGCGCAGCGATGAGCTGGCCAAGGGCTCTACTGGGGACTTGATGAGTAGACTGTGTCGCTACCTGGTCGAGCAGAGACATTACTACCCCATCTACCCGCCCACGGATCGCTCACGGTTGCCTAGGACGGGCACGGAAGAGGGTACTGCCACCGGTGGAATGCTGGATTTGAGCTATGTCAAGCTTGGCGAGATGGTGAATGTTCGGCCAGATGTTATGCTGATACCCAGTGCCCTTCCTCCATTTGCAAAGGTAAGCAGACCTTGGTGGATGAACAGAGCTTGAGAAGTGCAAGTGCTAACTTGAAAATTAGGTCGTCGAGAGTGTCGTCGCTGTCAACCCAGGTTTCCTATCCAAGCGTCGCGGTGCAGGCACGTATGCACGCATGTCACTGTATCCTCCCAAGGTAGAGGGGGATGGCCTGCAAGCACACCGCGTATTTGAGAGAGCACGGGTCGAGATTGTACGGATATGAAAGGAAAAAACATGAAGACTATTTATGATCTTTTGGGTGTCTTGGTAGTGGCTGGATTGTGGTTTCATTCTTGTTTGGTATCTTGGGCCTCTTGCATGTCGAGGAAATATAGCATTTCGCAGAGATTTTGGGTTTTCTCTCTTCAGGTAGTTTTGATAATGGGATAAACGCTGTATAATCAAGGTTCGGCCTCCACCCTCCGCCTCTTATCACTGTCATGGCGATTTCGATCTCGCGAGTTGCTGCGTTTGCGTGCTCCTCTATCATCTTTATCACGGTCTCGTCTGGGTGACCGTGATCTTGATCGTCGTCGGTCGCCCAGCGGAATTGCGTTTGCTCCCTTTGCTCCCCGCTCATCAGGCCTGAAGCGGTCGTCGTCAGGTCGGAATCTATCATCTTCAAAGCGACTGCCGCCACCTCTTCCTCTTCGGTCCTTATCAAACGTGCCCCAGCTACCAGTGTCCTCGCTGCGCATATCCTTGTACTTTGTCGCGCCCTTTCTGCCCAGCTTCGTCATGTCTCGCTTCTGCAGATACTCTGGCAGAGCCTCACGGTTGCGCACGTCATCCTGGATGCGAGCACCCATGAGATCACGCTGCAGTAAGCCCGCAGCCTCGGTCTCGTCTCGGAAAAAGGCACCCTTGTGAAAGTATTTTTGCATATATGACATCTTGCCCTTGTTGTCTTTTTCTTCCTGCTGCTTCGCGAGGAACTCTTGGTCTTCTGCGTTGCGCTCCTCCTCGGTGAGGTTGCGGCGTCGTTCGACTTCGGCGAGTTCTGCTTCGCGCTCCTCGATGGCGGCGCGGGCGCGCTTGATACGCTTCAGCTCGCGGACTCGCCAGGCTGCCTTCTCGGCTTCAGGGTCTAGTCCGTCCGTGGTGTCGACGTCCGAGTCTTCGTTGTCTTCGTCATCCCAGTGTTTCTTGCCTGCTGCCCGCGCGGCAAGATCCTTTTTTATCTGTTCCTCTACCAGCTCGTCGGCTGCCTTCTTCTTGGCTGCCTCTTCCGCTTCGCGGGCTTCTTCTTCCTGCTCGGCTGCTGTTTTTGTATTTCCTCTTTGATTCTTGGGCACGAATTTCGGTCGCATCATCAGCCGGCGTGGAGCTTCCTCTTCTTCGCTGCTACTCTCTTCCTCGGACGAGCCGCTTTCTTCGTCTTCGCTTCCTTCTTCAGAACCTTCCTCCTCGTCTTCCGTCACGAAACCTTCTTCTGCTGCTTGTCGCTCTGCTTTTGCGGCCGCGAGGCGCCGTTGCTCGGCGGCTTCGGCCTCTTTGCTGCGCGCATTGAGGTCGACTTTGCCTAGGTTGCTTATGATTTTGCCTGCGCTTGCGGCTTTGGGCGGCGGCGGGATCGGCGCCGGCGCGGGTGTTTCCTCTGCGTCGCTGGCGTCGGAGTCTGATGACGATTCCGCGTCTGCTCCCTTGCCTGGCCTATGCCGCGCAGGCTTCACGGGGTTCGCTGTCATGCGTTTTGGAGGCATTGTGAAGGGTGACGTGGACGTTGTTAGGGACGAAGCTTGATTCTCGCGTGGATGAAAATAGTTGTAGTGTTGCGCTTATCAGCGATAAGAGAACGCTACCCTATACCATTTTTTGCGGAAATCGCATCAACGTATGAAAAGGTATTACAGTCTAATAAATTAATTTCTTGATACAGTATATACTACAAAGTTACTACACGACTAAGTTTAATTCAGTATCCATTAGTTATGGGTGTATGTGATTATGGCCCTTTATGCGGGACGGTAAACCGTTCGACGTCATACTTGTGCACTGTCAACTTAAAGTCCCCGCCACTCTGGTAGCTTCGAGAGAACAATATCACTTTCACAAAACCTCAAACTCGCTACACATTGAGCCACGAACAAACAACATCGCAATGGCCAGCACGGAAAAGCGTACTGTACTTGTTACTGGCGGTACCGGTCTTCTCGGCCGCCAGGTCGTCAATGCATTTCGCATGAGGAGCTGGAATGTGGTCGGCACCGGCTACTCTCGAGCGGACGGAGTGGCCACTAGAAAAGTTGATCTTGGAGATGCCTCTGACGTAAAGAAGCTTCTGGATGAAGTAAAGTAGGTTGACGGGAAGCATTCTGAATCAAGAAATAAAGCGTACTGACTTCTTGACAGGCCGGACGCAATTGTTCACTGTACGGCAAAGTAGCACCGTAACCAGTCGGGGCTTGCTAACACAGAGACAGGCGCCGCGCAACGTTTTCCGGACAAGGTAGACAAGGATCCTGAGGCTGCCAAAGCTCTCAATGTCCAGGCAACAAGCTCTCTTGCTGGTGCAGCTGCAGAGCGTGACATGTTTCTCATCTATATTTCTACAGACTATGTCTTCCCAGGAAAGCCTGGTGAAGCGCCGTACGAGGTAGATTCGGAACCAAGCCCACCAAATCTGTATGGACAGACCAAGCTGGATGGGGAGAAGGTTACCATTGATGAGTACAACAAGGCGAACAAGTCAGGCTTAGCCGTTGTGCTGCGTGTACCTGTGCTCTACGGCACGGCCGAGACGCCTTCAGAGAGCGCGGTCAACACATTGATGGATACTGTATGGAAGGCCCAAACCAAGGGCGAGAAAGTCAAGATGGACCACTGGTCTGTCCGTTACCCGACCAATACTGAGGATGTGGGCAGAGTTTGTCACGGTAAGCGAGGCTAGCCACATGTAGTGCTCCTTTTTGGGCCGGAGACTTGGCTAATAAAGTGGCAAACAGATGTTACGGAAAAATACCTCTCTTCTGGTGACCACGCATCATTGCCCAGGACCCTCCAGTTCTCGAGCGAGGAAAGGATGACAAAGTACGAGATGTGCGCCAAGTTTGGCGACATTATGGGCTTGGCCATCGACAACATTCAGCCAAATACGGAGGGTAACGACCCGAATGCCGCCGTGCAGCGCCCGTATGACTGCCATCTGAGCACAAAGGCTTTGAAGGACTTGGGTATTGAGGTAGAAGCTATGGACTTTGTTGCTTGGTGGAGGCGAGAGCTTGGTGCTTTTCGCAAGTAGAATGGACTGAATACGAGCTGCCTCGCGGAAATAATTTGCTAGATGAACAGTGCGAGTACTAAAAGCAGAAAGAAAAAAGAAAGATTGTCGCTTTATTTAATTCGCCGTAAAACTGTTATGTACTTGACTAAGAAACGGCTTCCGATATATACAGAGCACTGTAAATTTTAGCTAATCACACCGTACTCAGCACTGTGTCTGACGCGCTGTGCTGTGCAACCGCGACGGTTGATGGTGGGGTGCTCCAACAACACAAACAAGCGATCCAACGACGGCTGCAACCAATTTTGATCGATTCCCGACCTTCTGCCGTCTCACTCATGCAGGTCATTGAAGTTTCATCTTTCACTTAAAGGGAATCGGAGTCTAACCAGCGCTGCCTCGTCCACCATGGTGTTGAGCGCCCACGAGATATCTCAGCTTAAATTAGCACTACAGGATGCCGTAGTGAGATGCTCAGAGCGTTGCCTATATCAAGCGGCGAAATGGTAAGTAAACAAGACCCAAGTATTGCTCAATGCACAAAATAAGAAGCTGATCTTGGTTTCCTCAGGGCTGCTGAGCTTCTTACTTCACTACCTGAAGTGGATGAATCCGAGCTGGAGGAATCGGAAGATTATCCTCACATTTCACCGATTTTCATCCAAAATCAAGATCCCGAAGAGGCAGCATTGGAAGCAAAAGAGCTTAGCAAATACCTACTCGCAAAGTCGCTTTTTGACTGTCGCGAGTATGACCGATGCGCGGCGGTCTTCCTGCCCGATTCCCTCTTCGCCGCAGTGCTCACATCGCAACCAGAGTCTACACCTGTGGGCAAGGGGAAAAGCAAAGCAAAAGCTACCGAGACTGGAAAAGCATCATCTGGAGTTGAATTGCCGCAGGTCAGCCAAAAAGGTCTATTTCTCGCCCTCTATGCCAAATTCCTTTCTGGAGAGAAGAGGAAATGCGAGGATTCGGAGATGGTGATGGGTCCCCAGGACTTGGGGACTGTTGCCAATAAGCAGCTGCTTCCGGTGGGCAGATACTTGTCTGCATGGTTTGATGAGAGAACCGTTGAAGGGGAGGTTGTTGGCAGCCAAGGATGGCTCGAATACCTGTACGTCTCCTGCAGAAGAAGCATTGTCGGTTACCCGCTAATAGCACTTAGGTATGGGATTGTTCTAGCAAAGGAGAAGAATGATAAGAGAGCGCTGGCGTACTTGGTTCAAAGTGTACACAAGTACCCCATGAATTGGGGATGCTGGCTTGAGATGACTTCATTAATATCTGGCGTGGAAGACGTACGCTGCTCCTCTATTTGAACCCGGCTGGTTAACTAACTCGTAATTAGCTCAACCGAATATCACGACACTGCCCCCAGAATATTGTATCATACATGTTTCACCTACACACCTCCCTCGAGCTTTACCAACATTCCCAAAGCTTGGGCAATTCTCTGGAACAGCTCCTCGGCATCTTCCCGACGTCATCTTTTCTACTCACCTGCAACGCACTCTTGGCATATCACGCCAAAGATCTTATGATTGCCGAGCAGCACTTTAGCAAACTACTTTCGCTTCACCCTCATCGCCTCGATTCTCTGGACCACTATTCGAATATTCTTTACGTCCTCAACCTCCGACCGAAGCTGGCCTTCCTCGCACATCTCTGCTCTAGCGTTGACAAGTTCAGGCCTGAGTCTTGCGTTGTCATTGGAAACTACTACTCGTTGCTTTCAATGCACGAAAAGGCTGTTCAATATTTCCGGAGAGCTCTGACCCTAGACCGGAGTTGTTTATCGGCATGGACGCTGATGGGCCACGAATACGTGGAGCTGAAGAATACCCATGCCGCCATAGAATCTTATAGGCGGGCGGTGGATGTCAATCGCCGTGATTACAGAGCGTGGTACGGCTTGGGCCAGACGTACGAAATGCTCGAGATGCACACGTACTCATTGTGGTACTACAAAAAGGCAGCTGGTTTGCGGCCGTGGGATGGCAAGATGTGGATGGCTGTAGGATCATGTTTACAGAAGATGGGTAGAGAACGCGACGGCATCAAAGCGCTCAAGCGTGCTCTGCTGGCGGATGCCTACTACGACGCCGGCAGCAGTCTTGGCAATGGCCCGGACGCACTTACGGCGCACATGGATCCAGAGATTCTGCTACAAATTGCAGCCATGTACGACCAATTAGGTGAAGAAGAGGAAGCGAAGTCGTACATGGAACTTTGCGTAGCTCAAGAGGATGGTGGGTTGGCTGCTGAGAATGTGGGTGAGTCGGTTAGGATTCACAACGACTCCCCGCCAGGGTCCGATGATGGGGCAGACAGGGAGCAAGCGAAACACGAGGGAACTGGGGTTACGGCCGCGACTAGCAAGGCGCGGATGTGGCTGGCGAGGTTTGCCATGAAGACTGCCGACTATAACACGGCACAACGCCTTGCAACGGAGCTGTGTCACGACGGGGTTGAGGTCGAGGAAGCCAAGGCACTCGTTCGTGAGGTACGTTCGAGACTGGAGGCGTCAGGCTTGCTTGATGCACCGGTATGAGCTCATCTTGTGCTTCGTGCCAAGTGAGAAGCCAGCGGCGGGACTGCGCATTGTAAAGTACTATCAGATGGTTTACGAAGACATGAATAGAATGGGAGCTTTTAACATGCGGATGTGCACCTGTACATTATCTGAATCACACTGGAAGGCAATCTTGAAGAGAACTACCGCAAAACTCTGTATTAAAAATTAACCACATCTAATTATCCTGTAGTCTTTTTTGACCCGCGCGAGAGACAACTCTCTCTAAAAGAGGAACCTCTATAAAACGCATGACAAATAGAACTATCTAAAAAACGAAAGAGAAGAAAGCAAAAAAGAAAGAAAGAAAGAAGAAAAAGACTGTAAATCTCGAGACCCAAAAAGCCATGCGGCCACCCTGGCAGCGAGAAGGACTTAAGTCAACTGCAGTGATGCATGCCCTCGTGGTCCGCGCCAGACATATATAGTCTACTTCACTTGTCGAAATGTCGCGGGGGTGGTGGCATTAGAAGCGATTTCCTAGTTTTAGATTGCCAGAGCGGCGATACCAGCAGCCAGGAGAGCGCCGGCAGAGCCAACCTTGTTTGCAGCAGCAGTGGGAACAGGCTGAGGCTTGTTGGTAGGCACGGGGTTGGGGTTGGGGTTGGGCATGGGCGTGTCATCAGGCTGAGGCTGAGGCTGAGGCTCTGGCTGGGGTTGCGGCTCAGGCTGGGGTTGCGGCTCAGGCTGGGGTTGCGGCTCAGGCTGGGGTTGCGGCTGAGGCTGGGGTTGCGGCTGCGGCTGGGGTTGCGGCTGCGGCTGGGGTTGCGGCTGAGGCTGCGGCTCAGGCTCAGGCTTCTTGGTGATAACGCAGGGGCAGTCTTTGAGGCGTGACGAGTTAGTACCGCATTCTTTGAGATTATGGTGGATCAGATGTGAACGTACTGGTGATGGTGAGGGTGGTGGGCTTGGTGACGGTGTAAGTCATGTTGCCAACGGGAATTTCAGTGGGAGCCTATTGAGGAAAAAAAAAAGCGCCAGTTAGTTTCATTCATATAAAGGAGAAGAACATGCTGCGAATGCATTTTTGTGCTTTACAGCACAGGCAAAGTAAAACTTACAGGGCAGTAGGTAGTGTAAGCCGTGGTGTAGATGGTGGTGACGTGGTCATCCTTGTGGGTGGTGACGGGAGGCTTGGTGTGCTTGGTGGTGATGGTAGTATCAGTGTGCTTGGTGGTGACGGGAGGCTTGGTGTGCTTGGTGGTAACGGTAGTATCAGTGTGCTTGGTGGTGACGGGAGGCTTGGTGTGCGTGGTGGTGACGGGAGGCTTGGTGTGCGTGGTGGTGACGGTAGTATCAGAGTGCTTCATAGAGGTAGACGTAGTGTGCTTCTTGCTGGTGGAAGACTTGTGAGTAGTAGTGGTGTGGGCCGTTTCACCGCGGTGAGTGGTGGTTTCGGGAGACTCAGGGTAATCAGGGTAATCAGGATAGTCAGGGTAATCTTGAGCGGTGACGCCAACGGCGAGGGCCGCGGCAAAGAGGATGGCAGAAAACTTCATTTTGAAAAGTGTTGGTTTTGTTTGTTGTTTAGCTTGCTGAAGCAAAAGTCGAACCAAATTGGATGGACACGGGCAAAAAACAAAAATAGAGAGTTGACCGGTGACTGCTAGTGAATTACAAGAAGAGGAAGTGAAAGCGAAGGGAATATGAAACCCGGACGAAGCTCTGCCTTTGTAGTCCAGAGACAAATTGGTGGATACATAAAGCCGGTTGGGGTTTTACTTGCAATCCAATAGGTTCTATACACTTACTCTGCGAGCTGCGGTGCTATTATCGCTGTATGCTTATTACAGAATACTCGGCTGGAGAGAGCTCGTGTTGGTCGCGAGGCCGATTGCTGTCATTGCCGCATGCGGAAACATGGTGGTGACGGGGAACCCACACCACCGGTACTGACACGGGAAAAAAGTCTCCTTTGCGTATTTTTGGCTGTGGCAGGCTGCATTGTAGAGCAGGCTCCGCTCTCGTAGTCGATGAACCAGTCTGATTGGTACTCTACCTCGTACACAGTCCCAAGTATAAGGCTGGCAGGGCAGCAGGCGTCTTGGTTACATGTAGGTTAGAGTTGCACGGACGGATGGTGAGTAGTGGAGATGAGAAACCTTAACCTCCACTCCCTTGGCGAATTCGGTGTGAATACGAGGATGATAATTTCTCACTGTCATCTAAAAGGATGCATTTCTTTCTCTTCTCTTCGATGATTGCATAGAATTGGGTGCAGTGGCTTCTGCAGTGGTGATGGCGACTTACACGAACGCAACAGTGTGGCGTGCATGGCCGGGGCTGTGATGAGCTGACCAGGCTGTCATCAGATGTGGAGACTATCGAAATCGGCCCTATGAGTAACCATTGTCTGGTGCCTGCGAGTAGTCAGGTGGAATGTGAGGCCTTTATCAGAGCGTAAGTTGGTTCATGGCGTGATGATAGGCGTGTAATACACCAATTTGCTGAGAGCCTACCGGGGGCCTGAGGTAGGTACTGTATCAAGGTAAAGAATGTCGTGGAGTATTTTCCATGGTATAAGTCAGCTGTTTACATGAAAGGAGAAAACAACTGCTGTATGTCATGCTCTATTTTCCACGGTACGTCTCCTTGCATGGACGCAGTCGACACCTGCTGTATGACTGCGCCGAAATTTCGTTGAATAGTTTACCTAATACGGCGAAATCTAAGTTTAGAGGCCCCTGTAGCTCTTGATGGATCCGTGCCGTCTGTTCCTACATCGGTAGCCTATTCACAGTCAGGGTGGTGGGATGCAAGACAGAATGACGTATTGGCCAACGCTACATGTTGCGATAACACAGAACTAGCCAGGGCTTGGTGTTATCCGTAGGGCCAATCAAGCCATGATCGGCCCTTTGTCCGGCTCTCCTGAGCAACTGAACATTTTTGACTTTTATAGGCCGCACACTGTTGCGTATTCCGGACATGCACTCTTGTGAGTGGGTTGTTTCCGCAACCGGGTGTCGGTGTAAGTCATCGAATGGCCGGGGGTACTATGTTTATCGGCAGTTGAGAGATGAGATTTTGCCTTGCGACTATGCATTTTCAAAGAATCACTCAATTATGAGCGGTTTTATTACCTTTTTTTTCCCGCATCATTTTTGAAAGCTTTGGCAAACCTTGTACGGAGGTAGTACTACGTAGCTGTGCATGTGTTTCAGGTTCACGTTCGTTCAGATGGCAGTGAGGCGACGCACGTGACTGGTCCACATCTACCCGACCAAACTGGCGTGGCGGTTGCTTCGCAGCTGGCAATCAACATGAAAGTCACAAACGAAAACAAACACTGTCGCCATGCCTGTTTTCGTTTGAATTTTAGTCTTTCTAGTCTTTTCAGCCGCTTCATATTCTCAGTGCCGATCATGTCCCAATGCGAGAAAGAAAATTCTTCAACAAAGAAATGGACAATGATAGACAAATAGCGAACTAAATTGTCGCCAACTGATCCTGGCGCGAACGCTACGTGTCGGCGAACGTTATGTGCCAGTCTAACGTCGGCTATCGACGCGAGAAACCTAAACGTGACAATCTCGCATTGGCCCCAAAGATGGCTTCAGAATCAATTGACCATACTGCATAGCTCATACCGCAGCGCCATCACTCCAATACAAGTTTCTTGGTCGGAGTGGAAACACCTCGACGGCTGCTCTCGAATTGCAGTTTCGGTTTGATCGCAGCATCACACCATCTTCATTTCATTGGCATCAAGCACACGAAAGGGTGCTGCGTTTGCGACAACAGAATTTGCCCTATGCCGTCTTTATGCCGTCTTTTTCCCGTTCACCGCAGCCCGTTTGCCAGATGAGGAACTTACACGTGCAAATCACTACTACCTTGACCAGCAGCAACCGCTTTTGCTCGCGACTCACCGCATCAGTCTTTTAACTTTGAGGGACACGTATCCCTTTCCGCCCTCTTTTATCTCGCCCACACGGAATTGTTGATGTCACCATTGGCAAAATCGGTTTCTGGAGACTCACACCTTAACATATTAGCCGAAACCAGGAAGCTGGGCCACCTCGCTATATTTAGCCATCAAGCTGAGACACTCTGCGGATATGGACCGGCATGGCTCAAAACGGCCCGCGCTCCGACTATTGGCGAGGAAGTATTTGTCCGGGAGGAGAACAAGGCAAAATCCCGAAAGAATGTTTCCACGGAGATGCAGTCCTCTCCTCTACGGACAATCCCTGATCTTTTTGCGCCTTGTCTGCGACATTTCTGCAATAGTACCCAGTCTTACACGCGGTTGAAGTATGTGTCCACAGCGTCGTCAGCTTTCATGCACCAGCTTCTACAGCACTTGGTCAGCACACTTTTTGGTGGGACGTCTGCTATACTGCCCGGCACAACGTCTAACACGCGCACAAAATGCCGCAATATGCATTAGAAACTCGCTGGCTGGCTGGGGACGGAACAGGCAGCTATTAGCTGGTCTGTTGCTGTCTTGGTGGGGCAGGCGGCCCAAAAGTCCTTGATGCCTAAGGCCACACCATTAGCGGCCGAGGTGGTTGCAAACTTTAACGCATCCAAAACGGTGAAGCGTAAGGGAGCTCGAAACGTGACAGGCTGCCTCGAAGACGGAAATGGACCCAATGGAGCCGGCCGGTCTGTTTCTGGCTTCTCTCGCAAAGTCCCGCTGCTTTTCGGCCTCTTTTTAGTGGGGGTGAAGAGTTTTACCACTGAAGGAGACGGAGAACTTGCCGAACGGAGGTACAAACGCTCGCCAGCGCAGCGTGTTACAGTCTCGACTGTTCGCCTACTATCCATATCACCGTCGTCAATGGCAAGGAAGAGTTTTCACAAGCCATTACGTACACCAGCCACGGCGGCGTCTGTCCGCAAGGTGCGTTCAGCCGTGTGGCGTCTCAGTTTCACGGGCTTGTACTGGGTTCCGTTTCTGCACCGTATCGATGGGCAAACGGCCGGGTTTACCTCAAACTGGTTTGAAACTATTGTTCACTGTGTACTGTATAGGGAGCGTTCGTCTCGGAAACGGTATTTTCGAGTAATAAGCAATGGTAAAATAAAATGCGCGTCGTGGAAGGACACTAACACAACAGGCACACGGGGAATTTTCAATGCCCCTCGGAAAAGGCAGACCTCAGCCACCGTTGGCGACGTGTTATCGCATTGTGCGTTCCAGAAACAACAATTCTTTGTTGTCGAGACCGCAGCAAAAAGTATACATCTTCACTGTTGATCACCCTTGTACCGGTTAGTTTGCGCGCCAACGGCCAAAGACAGGCCATCGTGATTCGCGGAACGGAGGGACAAAGGCGTCCTGACCACTTTGTACACCGTACACGTAGCGACTTGTCACTGGCTTAGTTGCTCGCTGTCCAGACCTGCTGGAGACATTGTCGAATCATAGTACTGGAAACTGGCTAGAATACCCCGAGCTTTGGGTGAGTTACAGCTATCGGTCAGCGTGTACAGCCTGAACACCTTCTACAATGCACTGTACGGGACCGAGGACCGTTCAGACGGTCACCGCAAAGCCCACTTTTGGCCTGAGTCGAGACTGTTGTTGAGACAGTAGCGCTACGAACACGCTCCGGTGGGTGAAGACTACGAGTACGTGGCCAGTAGTGCGCTGTCGTGCCTGTGTGCCAGCAAAAGTGTGGTATACATGGATGCACCGATCGACAGGAACACAGCGTGTCTAAATGCCCTGGTGCTCGCTATTGGCTGCGCAACTGGCAGAAAAGGCTTTCGTGGCTTCAGCGAGCAGCCTCCCAGAACGCAATCCACTGCCAGACGTTAATGGGTTCAAAGCGTCTCCATGGGAGAAGCATGAAAAGAACGTAGGCCAGCGGTATTTGGCGTCTATGGCATACCGACATTGCCCATTGGCGATTTCAATGAGTTTTTCCGGCCCTTAGAGACAATAATGTGTCTCCTGCGTAAGACGACTGTCGAATCGCACCACGAGAAAAAAGGGAGGTGTACTTAAACCCTTCCATCAGTCGTCGGAGCATGTCAAAGAGCGTACAGAGAAACACACCAAGTATCCGCCTCGGCTGTGCCACGCCACGTCGACAGTCTTGCTGCTGGGAGCATGACTGGAAACACGTGTAACTCGTGCTGCAACCTACCTTGGCTACGACCACGTATGAGCACAGCCAGGAAGTATATTCTGCCTCACCGATTCCAAGTTTTCTCAGCCCAAGTCATGTTTGCTGACCGACTGGTACCTGACCGACACACTGGGCGCTGCTGCCGAGACAAGACATTCGGCGGCAAGCGACAAGCTTTTTGGCAGGACATGGGTGTCGCGGGGACAGCGTTCCGTGCTGCAAGGTACCAGGGCGAGGCGACAGGGGCTAATCGCAAAAAAGATGGAGCACTATGCAGCTGGAAAAGGACGCATAACCGTCACTACAGCATGCACGCTGGCACACTATCCTATCGTCCAGTGAAAAGCATCCACGGAGGCCAAGTACACGCACTTATGCCCCATAAATACAATGGTAGCGCCTGCAGGTTCTTTTTGACACAAGTCAGGGCTTCTCCACTTCCCACGCGAGTACTCCGGTCAAAAGACTCAAAGACTGGGGCCAGCAGCACGCCTTATCTGAGAGGCCTCGGGATGCTGCGGCAGTGACAAGGGAGCGCACCAGGCCGCGTGTATTATTACCTTCCAAATAGGGCCTGGCCAGGAATACCATGTACTAAAGCCAAGTTGTTTAGTGCCATGATACCTGACTCTGCGCAATGGACAGCCAGTCTGGACAGAGACAGACGTCTGAATCTGGAATCAACCCAAACCCCGCTCGCTAAGGAGTTGCCGCCCGCACAGTGCAGTAGTATGGCCGCCCCGGGCAAGGTTTGTTGATGCGACCTGCAGTGTAACGCTATGACAGGTTGCTACTCGTACAACATGTACTCTTTTTACAATGTCAGTGGTATGAGTTACAAGGGATGCGCAGTTTTTTGCTACCAGTCTTGATGTATCTTGACCACGGAGTTTTTCGTTTAGTATGCGCACGCTATTAACACAACACGGAGTATTGTCGATATAGTCTGGCTCCGAAATGCAACGCCCAACAAGAGACGGGCTGTACGAACTACCAACAACACTTACTATTATTGTACTGTCCAGCTGAACATACCCACCTCGGCGGAATGGCGGACGAGGCTTGCGGTGAGACAAAGGCCCTTTGACCTGAAGAAACAGACTTCTGTACCTTACGGGACCGGAACGCTTGACGCACCGTGTAAGATGGTGGGAGGAAAAGTAAGAATAAAATAAAAACTAGCACGAAACTGACACTGACACAGACAACAATACAAAACCTGTCTCAGGTACCATCTCTTGCAGTTTGACGGCGCAAGGTACACGGACAGCACACCGAGTAAGATGGTGGGCCGGCCTTCAAAACTTGCCCCCCAAAAAACGGCGACTTGCGACCGGTCCACCCACCCATACAAAGGCCTTCCCAATAGAGGGTGTTCCTCTACTAGTAGCGCCGCAATGTCCTATTCAGGCACAGAGAGAGATACATCGAGTATAGTGGCGCCGGTTGTACCTTTGTGGCGCCAACGGGAACCAAGCGGTGCCTGGTGTATTCTGCGGGTGTCAACACCACTACGCTGGATAACGTGGATACCGGGCCCAAAGATGGCCCCAGAGGCTCCAAAGCTTTCAGGTCTAGAATCTCTTTCAGACCCTTTCAGACCCGCGGCAGCATCCAAAGATTCTTCTGGCGTAGATTTTTCATCCAACGCGGCCACATGCCGTGGGCCACAAGCCGTGCTGCCGTGCCGTGTACCGCAGCGCCCCCGGACTGGGGGCAGGGCTTTTTCGAGAAGGCAGTGTGTTTATAAAACGGTGCCTGGCCCTCGTTCGATCTCAATCTTGTTCCTGAAGTTTGATCCCAAGTTGTTTTCCAACCAGTCTACATTCCTTCTACTTACACGACCAACTTGCTTCTTCATTCCTTTGAAAGCAAAAGTCTCTCAACCAACTTACACAACACTCCCTCTTATACGCACAACGAAGTCTCACACGTGCTTCTAGTCACACACAGAAAGACTACCACCAACTCCTTGTCACAAAACAATCAAGATGCATTTCTCCAACTCCATCATCGGCCTCGTCGCCTCTGCCGCCGCCGCCCAGGCCGGCTCCGTCACCTTCTGGACTCTGGATGACATCCAGCGCACCATCCACTTCACTCCCAGCCCCGGCTCTCCCGAGATGCCCTCCGTCACTGTCAGCAACAAGGAGAACACCACCGTCGACTTTGCTGACCAGTACATTGGCAACTTCTACGCCGTCCAGGAGGGCAAGGAGAACAACCCCGGCATGCTCGGCGAGGTCAACTTTGGTGCCTTTGGTGGCATGACCTTCTTCGACGTCTCTGCCATTGTCGACCCCAATGACCACAACAACGTCAAGCAGATGTGGCCCAAGGATGAGATGACCCCCATGTCTGGCTGCGAGGTCTTCCCTTGCGACAATGCCTACTGGGTGTGGGACGATGTCCAGACCAAGGTCACCCACGCCACCGAACTCATGACCACCCTGGGCTCTGGCTCTACTGGTCTCAACTTTTCCTAAGCGAAGCTCCTGACAGAGCTGATCTGGGGGTGTTTTTGGAAGAAAGAGGAGGGAAACAGACGAGTAGAGTCGGCAAGCTCCGACTCTCTGCCGTCGAGCGAAAACACAAAAGCGTGAAACACACCTAGTTTGTGTCCATCGTTTCGTTTTACGCAAGCGCTGAGCGCCTCACTCACGAGTTTGAAGTTTATTATACCACGAAAGCACAGATACCCCCTTCTTAGAGTTTACAAGAGAAAAAGCTCTGGAAGCTGGAAATTGGGATATAAAGAGATACCACGGCGCAGAATCGGGAAATTCAGGGAAAACAAAACATAGCAAAATGCCTGGTGCATAAAGCCGCAAGGCTCACGGGGCATCATTTCCATACTCTTCACTACAGACTTTTCGGAAAGATGACGTGGTTTTTTGGGGGAACGCTGAGGCAAGACCCTCGCGCTCACAAAGAACTAGTAGTTTCCATGAAGTCTGGCACTCGTTTTTGGAATCATAATTACACATTCGTGTACATATATTTAGCTGGAAGGGCGACCAAAAAAGAAGTCGACACCAGCCTTGACCCAACAATAGATTGGACATATTCTCTCACATGAGATTTACGACTAGAATGAACTATAGACCAAAAGAATTATACCAAAATTGAAACAAAATTCCTACAAACAAGGCAACAAGTTAAATTCATTTTTTTTTTGTGACTGGTGAATTGACAAGACTGAAGTAAAAGTAGTATCCCAAAAGTAAAACCATGTCCTGTTACATTCCTCGTTTCGGACACTGTACTCTCTTTTGGCTAGTTTGAGTGTTGAGGGCGAGAGACTTTTGGTAACTTCCGATTGTTATTGGCTGTGTATAGTGTACATTTGTCATGGAAACTGGGTACCTGAAAATACGGTGGTGTAGTGTGGAGGTGGGCGGTAGCGGCAGTTGAAAATCCACCGTGGCTGGCGTATGCTACACCTCTCTGCTACTTCCCTTTAGGTACCCATGCTGACCTCGGTAGAAAGCGAGGTACAAGACCAAATAAACTTTGCATTGTACACGGTAATATGCGCCTCATTCCTCTTGTTTCCATACGATACTTTGCTTTACCTAGCTTCTCTCCTACGAAAAAGCACGGTATTTACCGTTGACCTGTAAAGTAGACCAAGCGCAAGAACGCCGAACATTTACCCGATGTCAGCGTCTTTCTTCTCACCAGCTCCATGTTCCTGCATAAAAGGTCTTCGTTTTCTCGCCACAGCACGTTACATCCCGACCCGGACCGGGCGGAAAGGCCTTTCAGCCCATCCCATCCCAATCCTTGTCTTTGAATGTTGCTTTTTGGGAGGAGTGTGAGTGAGCGCCGCGCGTTGAGTGGTTTTCTCCCCCCCC